>QRFJ01001204.1:222500-262213 GCA_006176705.1 Cocos nucifera
AGTTGGTGATCGGAACACGGAAGGTCGGCTAACAAGTCCAAGTTGGAGGTCTGCAATCTTAGCGCTAAGCATGAATTCCTCACTGGTCGAAGTTAGCCATGGTTATCATTGTCGGATAAGGTCACCCCAAGACTTGGCGTCCTGTTGGACTTCGGCAGGTGAGGGTTTGCCTCCAACACAAGTCCTACTTTCGAGTTCGAAATTCGAAGGAAGTAAAGAAACATGAATGTTGGAATGCCGAAGTCCTTTTCTTTTTTTTTTTGTGGTCTTGCGGACCTTTACTCTGTAATGAACTCCAACCTCAATGAAGGAATGCTTTCTTCAATCGTCTTTTTCACTCTGCTTGGATTGATTTGATGTTCATTGGTTTTCCTATTTTCTACATCTTGTTTTCCATTGAAATGGTTGTTGAAGATTGATTTTCCTCCTGTCTTTTCATAACTGGAGACCTTTATCTACGCCTGGATGAGGTCATCCTTCTGTTTCTTAGTTGTTTTTTCTGTCCCTTTATCAAGACGAGGTCCTTCTCCTGTTTTTGACGGGATCAGTCTTTACTCTGTTCTCCCATCAGGACGAGGTCCTGTTTCTGGCGAGGTAGATTTTTATTTCTGTCAGGTCGAGGTCTTCCTCCTGTAGTTAGCAACTGGAGGTCCTTATTCGTGTCAGGATGAGGTTCCTTTCTTGTTCCTGATAAGATTATGGGGGCACAAATGGGCCGTTGGAAGGGCCTCTCCCTTCTCGGCTTCAATAACTGGAGGTCTTCATCTTGCTCAAGTTAGGATGAGGTTCTCCTATTCCTAACGAGACTGTGGGGGCACAAATGGGCCGTTGGAAGGGCCTCTCTCCTCTCTCGGCTTTAATAACTGGAGGTCCCTTTCTCGGCTTTAATAATCGGAGGTCTTCATCTTGCTCAAGTTAGGATGAGGTTTTCCTCCTATTCCTAACGAGGCTGTGGGAGCACAAAAGGGCCGTTGGAAGGATCTATCCTTATCTCTCGGCTTAATAATCGAAGGTCTTCATCTTGCTCAAGTTAGGACAAGGTTCTCCTCCTGTTGTTAACGAGGTTGTAGGGACACAAAAGGGTCGTTGGAAGGACCTCTCCCTTTCTCTCGGCTTCAATAACTGGAGGTCTTCATCTTGCTTAAGTTAGGACGAGATTATTCTCCTGTTCCTAACGAGATTGTGGGGACACAAAAGGACTGTTGGAAGGGCCTTTCCTTCCTCTCGGCTTAAATAATCGAAGGTCTTCTTCTTTGTTTAAAAACGAAGTTTGGTTGAGTTGTTTCCTGTCATTATATAATTTTGCATCAAAAGACAGACATTGAAAGGAGAATTTTATTAAGGTAAGATTACTGATAATACATTCGCAAGTTCTCCAAATTTCAGGATCGCGGGAGTGTTGTCCCTCTGAGTTCCTTCAAGTAATAAGTTCTGGGCCAGACGACCTTCTTGACTTTATACGGGCCTTCTCAATTCGGAGCGAGCTTTCCTTGGTTCTGAGGTTGTGAAACAGCCGCTCGTCGAAGTACCAGGTCTCCCACTTTGAATACTTTGCCTCTGACTCTTGAGTTATAGTAGCGAGCTACTTTCTGCCTGTAAGCCGTCATCCGAACTCGAGCTTCTTTCCTTTTTTCTTCCAATAAGTCGAGGTTAGTCCTAAGATCTTGTGAGTTCTGTTGCTCATTAAATGCTATAACTCGTGCTGATGGAAGTTTTAGCTCTATTGGGATGACAGCTTCCGTTTCGAAGGCCAAGGCAAGTGGAGTCTCCCCAGTTGGCAATCCTTGGGTAGTTTGGTATGCCCAGAGTACATGATAGAGTTCATCTACTTAAGTCTCTTTTGCCTTCTTAAGTCTTACTTTGATTCCTTGCAGCAGGGTTCTGTTGGTTACCTCGGCCTTGCCGTTTGCCTGTGGATGAGCCACTAATGTAAAATTATGAGAGACATTCAAGTCTCCATAGAACTCGGTAAATTTTGCTCCAGCAAACTATCGTCCATTATCTATTATGAGGGTCTAAGATAAGCCGAACCTGCAAACAATAGACTTTCAGACGAAGTCCCGCACTTTAGCTTCAATAATCTTTGCCAAGGGTTCAGCTTCGACCCACTTTGTGAAGTAATCAATTGCCACTAGGAGGAATTTTCGTTGTTGGAATGCCATGGGAAAGGGCCTGAGTATGTCCATTCCCTATTGTACAAATGGCCATGGGACGCTCAGGGGGGTAAGCTCAGTTGCCGGTTGTCTTTGAATGTTTGCATTTTTTTTTGACATCGATCACACTTCTTAACATACTCTATAGAATCATGGTACATCGTCGGTCAATAGTAATCCTACCGAAGTAGTTTGTGAGATAAGGATCGAGTTCCCAAATGACTCTCGTAGATTCCTTCATGCACTTTCCATAATGCAAAGTCGGCTTCGGAAGGTCAGAGATATTTTAAGAGTGGTAATGAATATGACTTTTTGTATAACTAGGAGTTCGGGCTTGCTTGCGCTCAAGGAGAGTCCGAGAGCGCGGCCGAACTTCATTCGGCTTCTCTTCAACTGCGGGCTTGCTAGATCTGACCGCCTGCCGCTCTATTGCAGCTTCCTCGTCCTTTAGTTTGAAGGCTTTTTCAGCTCGGGCATAGCCTTCAGCCCGAGCTAGCAGGTCAGCGAAGTTTCGGAGATACTTCCTCTCCAAGGAGAACAACGGATCATTCTTCTGAAGGCCGTCATTCAGTGCGGCCATGGCAACGGACTGATCCAAATTTCGGACCTCCAGTGCAGTGGCGTTGAAGCGGTTGACATAAGCTCGGATGGACTTCCCTTCCTGCTGCTTGATGTTGATGAGGAAGTCTAAGCCTCGCCTTGGACATTGGCTGCTGACAAAATGTGCCGTAAACTAGTGGCTCATTTGGTTGAAGGAGAAGATCGTATCCGATTTTAGCGCCGAGTACCAGTTTTTCGCTGCTTCCTTTAGAGTAGATGAGAAAGCTCGGTACAAAATAGCGTCTGGTGCGCCATGGAGCAGCATCATAGTCCGGAAGGCCTTCAGGTGGTCAATCCGATCAGTGATTTCGTCTAGCTCTCGAGTTGGGGGAGCTTGAAGTTCGGCGGGATCGACTCCTGCATGATTCTCTAGGAAAAAGGAGGGTCAGTGCAGATGTTGTCATGGTTAGCTAGGGCAGTATGGTGGAGCTCTTCAATCCGTTGATCCATGTCTTAAAGTTTTTGATCGAGAGCTTCGTCTCGATCGTGGATCTTGAAAGATTTTCGGCTGTAGTTGGGAAAGGTTTCCTCCGAAGAAGAATCATGATCCGAGCAAGGGTCTTCTGCCTTCCATTTTCCCTTCTCAAGAGTATCGGGCCTATTGATCCAAGTATGCCTCCTTGGGACTGGTTCTGGACATCTCGACGGGGGGTTTTTCGGCTGGATTGCCGTTGGAGGTTGCTGCATGGCCTGCACCATTTCGGTGAGGCCCCGAAGCTGCTGCACCAGCAAGTTGAACTCCTCTGGATCCACCATTGTCGTCGGTGGAGGAGGTTGCGGTGCCGATGATGGTGTTGAAGCAGATGGATTTGGCTCAGATCTGATGGCAGAGGTGGACTCTGAGTGGTCGTCTTCTTTGGAGGCATTTTTGAGGTTGAGGAGGAGAATGGAGATGAACCTTGAAGGAGAAAACACATAGAATCAACTGAGCACTCCTTTTAAAACAAGAGCTCAGGGATCCTTCCTCTAGCATCAATCCTGTTGGTGTAGAATCTGGTTGACGACGGATTGAGTTGGAGTTGAGAAAGAGGTCGCCGCCGATGACCTGCAAAACAAAGTTCCGTTCGGAGTCGGGGGTGGTGGCTTCGGCAGGAACGTCTGACGATCAAGTCAGTTCTTCTGGCCAATAGAAATAGTGCTCAGAAAATTGAAGAGCAAAGTAACGAGGAGGGGAATCAGAGCTTAGCAAAAATGTTTTTGGAGGGTTTCTTTTATAGATGGAGTTTGTAACAAACTGATGGTGACCGTCGTAACTGCCTGATAGTGGGCTGTTCAGGCCATGTGGAGTTTGTTACGGAAGGTGGTGTCCGTTGTCGTGATGCGCCAGTCCATTGGGATTCAATAGTTGAAGAGCTTCGAATCTCAATAGTTCTGGAGAGGCTTGGGGTCCTTTGAGGTCGTCCGTGTATAGGTTGGTTTGTATTCAGTTGGTAGCCAAATTCATGCGAGTGACGAGGTCCCTCTAGGCGACTGGAAGGAGATCGACTGGAGCAAGGCCGTCTTGGGAGGGGGTCGACTGGAAGAACATCAAGTGGAAGGAGGTTGGTCGAAAGGAGCTTGCCTGTTGATCAGAAGGAATTCGTTTATAATGAGTTTAGCTGGAGGAAATCATTCGGAGGGAATGCGACCGGAGGAGATCATCTGGAAGAAGACTGGTGGAGAAGTCCAGTGGGTGTACGTCGGAGGAGTCCGGTAGACTGGAGGTCGGAGGGAATTTGGCTTCTAGGAGGTTGTTTGTCAACTGAGAGGAGTTTGGCTGATGAGAGAACTCGGTCAGTGGTCGCTAGGGGCGGACGATTAGGATACTCTTGTAACTCATCCGTTCATTTGAAGCTCAGTCGTTCTCGGGATCGTCCGAGGGCTAATAAAAGGGGGACAGGGCCCTTTTGCCTGCATATTTAAAATTCTCGATATGAGAATTTAGAGGTTTCCTACTCTTTATAGGTTGCCGAAGTTCGTCTAGAGAGAGGCTCTATCATCAAGCTAGGTTGTGTCGGATTTGAACACTTGATTGCTTAGAAGACTGCCATCACTGTTCGAGCTCATCTAGGTGAAATCCGTAAGATCTTGTAGATTCCGGAGTTATTTGAGAAAGTTGGCGATCGAAATACGGAAGGTCAGCCAACAAGTCCAAGTTGGAGATCTGCAATTTTGGCGCTAAGCAGGAATTCCTCACTGGTCGAAGTTAGCCATGGTTATCGTCGCCGGACGAGGTCACCCCAAGACTTGGCGTCCTATTGGACTTCGATAGGTGAGGGTTTGCCCCCAATATATATATATATATATATATATGTATGTATGTACATACATATATGTATGTATGTGTGTGTATCTATATATACACACACATACATACATGTATGTATGTACATACATACATACATTATATATATATATATATATTTATGTATGTATGTATATGTATATATAGATGTGTATATACATACATACATACACACATATATATGTGTGTGTATGTATACATATACACATCTATATATACATACATATATATACATATATATACACATATATATACATACATACATACATACATACATATACATCTATGCATATATATACATATATATTTATATATGTACATATACATATACATATACATACATACATATATATACATCTATGCATATATATACATATATATGTACATATATGTATATGTTCATATATATATACATATGTATATGTACATGTTGATGCGGAATCTAGTTGACGTCGGAGTGAGCTGGAGTTGGGGGAGACGAGACCGCCGTCGGTGACCTGCAAAACAAAGTCCTGACTGGAGCCGGGGGTGGTGGCTCTGGTAGGATCCTCCAACGGTCAAGTCAGCTCTTCTAGCTAATAAAAATGGAGTGCTCAGAAAATTAAAGAGCAGAGCAATGGGAAGGGAGATGAGAGCTCCGAGAAAACGTATCTGAAGGATTCCTTTTATAGATGGAGTCTGTAACAAATTGATGGTGATAGCAGTAACCGTCTGGTAGTGGGCCGTTCAGCCACATGGAGTTTGTCACGGAGGGTAGTGTTCATTGTCGTGATGTGCTAGTCTGTTGGGATTCAATAGTTGAAGTTCGAACGGATCAGGCGTTAGCAGTGAAGTGCTTCGGGTTACATCAGTTCTAGAGTAGTTCGGACTCTTTTAAGGCCGTCTGCTTGTATGTTGATTTGTATTAAGCTGGTAGCCGAATTTATGTGGATGATGAGATCCTTCTGGGTGATTGGGAGAAAGTCGACTGAAGGAAACTCACCTGGCGACTGAAAGGAGCTCGTTCATAATAATTTCGCCTGGAGGAGATCACCTGAAAGGAAATCGGATGGAGGAACTCGATTGGAGGAGATCATCCGGAAGGAATCCGGGAGAAGATCCACTGAAGGAGTTCGGAAGGAATCTGACTGTGGGTGGTTCGGAAGGAGATCTGCTGGAGGGGGTCCGATTAGGGCGTCACTGAGGGAGTTTAGAAGATTGGAGGAGTTCGGCCAGAAGGAGCCTATCTGGTGATTGGATGGAGATCGGCCGACGAGAGCTTGGTTGGTGGCTGTAGATGACTATGATATTTTGGCGACTCAATCATTTCCTTTGAAGCTCTGCGACTTTCATGAACGCCCAAAGGTTAATAAGGTGGAGACAAGGCTCTTTCGCTCACATATCCAAAGCTCTTGATGCGAGAATGCAGAGGTCCGCCACTCTTTGCAAATTGCAGAAATTTGTCCAGAAAGGAGTTCCGTCGAATCGGTGTCAATCCAGTGTTGAATAATCCGGACGAATTTTGGTAAGGAGAGAGTCTAAGCAGGTTCAAGGTCGATCAGGCCAGACTGCATCATGACCGATCACTTAACTGCTTCGAGAGCCGCCGCCGCCGTTCAAGCTCGTTCGGGCGAGACTCATGAGGCTCCGGAGGTTCTCGAGTTATTGCATGAAGTTGGCCACGGTTGCTGTCACTAGATGAGGTCGTCTCAAGACTCGAATCCTTCCCAGACTTCGGCAAGAAAGGGTCTATCCCTAACATAAGCCCCCTACTCCCGAGTTCGAATTTCGAAAGGAGTAGAGGAATGTGAGTGTCGAAGTCTTTTTCCATCTTTCGCGCCCTTTGTAGAGAAAGTCTTAGCACTATCTTTGCTGACACCGAAACTTCTTTAGTACGACTTGACTTGAAAAGATGAATTTTTGAAACTCTCATCGAAGCGCTGCCCAAGGTGCGGCGCAATAAAGATTCCGACTGTTGCCGCTCTGCTGCCATGATGAGGGAGACACGTGTCGACCTGAAGTTGGTCAGTGGAGATCTGCAATCATGACCGTTTCGGATTCTTACGGCTATTTAAATTCATCTTCCTCTTTGGGATTTTATTTCGTCCAGGTCACCTCTCTTTCCCTCTGGTCTCCTTCATTCTGCCCCAGAGCACCAGTGTCTTCCGTCGTTTCTTTCGATTCCTAGAGGCTCTCTCTTTTGGTTTTCATCGAGCTTGCCACCTCTCCATTCTTTCCTATCGATTAAGATCAGTTCTTGAACCCTCCTTTTTGATCATTCGTGTCTTTTAGCATCTCTGCCCGTTCGGTTTCTTCGAGAGGGTCTCAAATTTTATTTTCATTGATTTTTTGGGGATTTTCTCCGCTTTAGTTTGAACCTCATGTCCTTTGAAGAATCCTAGTAAACTGGTTCTGGAAGCTTGGGCCATTTGGCTTTAATGGATCCTTTCCATCAGGATCCTGAACTTATAGAAGTACCTCAACCATCCTTCGTTCCTGATACTATCCCATACAGACTTCGGTCGAAAGATTTTTCACTGATCAGGATTCAGTTCGGAGTTCCTTTCGATTACAAACTTGAACTCCCTGATCCTAGCGATTGAGCCTGTTCCCCTCCTGACCGGACTTGTTTGTATGTTGAAACCCTCCGTGCAGGACTTCGGCTACCCATACCTTCTTTCATAATCAACTTGTTCAAATTCTTAAACATTTTCTTTACCGCTATGATACCAAACTCTTTTAGGTTCATCGTAAGATTTCTCTCCTTATGCGTAATGGCTGATGTTCGACCTTCTATCTCCTTATTCTGTAACTTCTTCACCTTCAAACATCACCCGACCGCCAAAGATTGGTGGTATGTGTCTACCCAATTCGGCAAGAAGGGGTTACTCAAGGGTGCCCCTTCTTCCATTCATAACTGGAAGGAGATTCTTTTTCGTGTCATGTTCTTTTTTTAGAACTAGGACTTCTTTCCTGAGGCAACATAAGGGATTCGATCCGTCGAGCCTCCGGACTTGAGAAAGGGGATCGGGACTTGGCCAATAAGCTAAAAAACTATCGAGCTCCCCCAATCTCCAGGCTGCTAGATGATCAGACCTTGTTCGACTTTGGTCTTAGTCCTCTCAATTCGGCAGGTAGTCCTTTGTAGTTCGCCAATTATGCATGGTCTCTTTTCTTTCTCTAACTTTGATTTTTTTCTTTGCAGAAATGACTCCTGAGGAGAGGAATCGCCTGGCCAAGGGGATCAAGTCCCTCAAGAGGAAGGACAGCTCCATCGGAGAAACATTGAAGAAGACTCGTACTGATGAGCCGATCCAGGCCGTGCCGATCCAGGCATTGCTCGTCCCGATGTGGCAACACCAAGTCCGACCTTGCCCCAAGAGGACGCGGCCCCCGCAGCTCCTGAGCAGCGCGAGGTCGTTGAGAAGAAAAATGACGCCGTCAGAAAAAGGGTAAGGAAGACGGCCGGAAACTCGAGTGGTGAGGACTCCTGTCAGGAGCGAGCTTCCTTGGATGATCGGGAGGTCCAATTCCTGATGAAGGGCAGCGTCCTCCCGCATATTGTTGATAAAATGGTTAGGACGGAGGATGCTGAAAGATTTGACGAGTCCTTCGCTGCCTTCCTCGAGGTAATTAATATCTTCGAACTTGATCGAATGCGGGATGTACTCCCAGAGTTCTGACTTAATTTCCTTCTATCTTGCAACTAGGGCATTACTTGTTTGCCCATTCGAGGTAGTCGATCTCTGCCAAGTCGAGTTCTCCAAGGCCCTTCGTGAGGCTCAGGTGGCTACAAAAAGGGTTCAGGTCGAGGTCGACCGTTTGAAGGCGGCCTCGGAGGAATAAACTACGGAGGCTGATCGTCTTTGAGAGGCGTTGAGGAGAGAAGAGGAGGTTTCTGTGGAGCTGAGGGCGGCCTGGACTCTTTCGGAGGACAAAAGAAAGAAGGCTGAAGAGGAGGTCGGCATCGAGAGGGAGCGGGCTGTCAAGGCTTTCAAGTCCTCCAAAGCAATGGAAGACATCAAGATTGCCTCCGCCCTGAAAGCTTTTCTGGAGGGATTCGAGATCTGTATGAGGAGGGTTGCGAAGAACTTTCCAGAGATAGATCTCGACCTTCTGACAGACGAGCCCAGCAAAAAAGCCGGTCCTTTTAACGCTAGGGCCACCTCTCCTATTACCGAACCCATCCTTGAAGCTCCAGGACCTGCAGCCGAACCTGAGGTCGCAAGGAATGCACTGACCTCACCTACTGCCGAACGGCCGAGGTCGAAAATCTTTGATTATTTGTACTTTTCTTTCTTTTCTTTTTGGTGTACTTAAACATTTTAAGAAATGAAAATGAACTTCTTTCTTGTTTACATTTGTGCAGCGGTGAATGTTATTCAGTCCCTTTAGTAACCAGAGTCGAGGTCCATCATCCTCGACCAACGTCGAGCCCTTGCCCCATGGGATCCCTCTGAAACCAATAGTCAAGGACTATAAGAGGAAAATTCACCATCTAAAGAAGAAGCTGAAGAAGATGGAGGATGAGCTTCAGAAATCCAGGAAGAATGCTTCTGAGGCGACAATTGAAGTCACCTACCTCCGCAAGCTTCACATGAAGGACTTCGCAAGCTTCAGCATCAAGAAGGGTAACTTCAATAGAGAATTAGTCGAGCTTAAAAAGAGCGCCAGCGACAAATCCTTGGCGCTAACTACAAAGATCAGTTCCCTCGAAGTGGAGTTCAGGGCAGCGAGAGAGAAGATCCAACTGCTGGAGGGGAGCTCGCCGTGGTCTACCGACAAGGCTTAGTATGAATGGGATTGGTCCCAAAGGTTTTCCGCACTCCAGAAGCAGTTGTCTGATGCCGAGTCTGCCTATGAGACCTACCGGGTGGGCTGGTACAGTATGATATCCAAACTTGAGCAGCAGCTCCGAACTGCCAGTAGTGAGGTGGCTCGGCTTCAGTAGCGGCTCGTCGACAGTTATCGATTCGGCATCAATAGGGAGTCGGAGGAGATTGCTTCTTTGAAGAGGATCGCGGATGAACTATCGGAATCAATCGGAACTGAGAAAGCCGAAGTTCAGCAGTTGAAGTTTCAGTTGGTTTGTGAACAATAAGCCGTTAAAGACGCTGAAGCTGAAACTGAAGTTCTGATGAAAAGGCTGCGGACATCAGAAGAAAATTATTAGCGGGCTGACAGGATGTTCTGCGACAACCTGATGAGAAGGAAGGAGCTCGAGGAAGAGATTGTTAGCCTAAAAGAATCTTTAGTGATGGCCGGCAGTTCGAAGTCTGAAGAATCAGATTCCTTTCAGAACTTCGGCTTTTTCCTTCTTACATTTATAATCGGTCTTGTAGATCTTCATTTTGTACCGAACTTTGATTTAATGAAATGATACCTTCATTTTCACTCTGCGTTAATTGAATGTCTGTTGACATCTCTGACTTCTTTTTTTCCTCTCTTTCACTTTTTTTTTTGGGTGGTCTTGTAGACCTCGGCTTTGCAATGGACCTCAACATCAATAAAGAAATGCTTTCTTCAGTCGTCTTTTTCATTCTACTTGGATTAATTTGATATCTATTGGTTTCTCTATTTTCTCTACATTGCTTTCTGTTGAAATGGTTGTTGAAGATTGATTTTCCTCCCGTCTTTTCATAACCGGAGATCTTTATCTGTGCTTGGTTGAGGTTATCTTTCCATTTTTAGCTTCGTTTTCCTTGGGCCCTTTGTCAAGACGAGGTCCTCCCCTATTAACGAGGTCGGCCTTTACTTTGCGCCCCCCCCCCGCTTCAGGATGAGGTCCTCCTCCTATTCCTAATGGGATTGGTTTATACTTTTGCCAAGGCAAAGTTTTCCTCCTATCTTGGTTAACTGGAGGTCTTTATTTGCATTGGGACGAGGTTCTTCTGTTCTTATCAGTACGGTAGGGGCTCGACAGGGCTGTTGATAGGGGCCTCTTCCCTCTTTCGATTTTAAATAATCGGAGGCCTTTATCTTGCTCGAGTTAGGATCAGATTCTTCTCCTATTTCTAACAGGGCTGTAGGGGCACATAAGGGCCGTTGGAAGGGCCTCTCTCTTCACCTCGTCTTAGATTAACGAGGCCTTCGCTTTGCTCAAGTTAGGACGAGATTCTCCTCCTGTTCCTAACAGGGCAGTAGGGGCGCATAAGGGCTATTGGAAAGGTCTCTCCCATTATTTCGTCTTATTAGATTAACGAGGCCTTCGCTTTGCTCAAGTTAGGATGAGGTTCTCCTATTCCTAATAGGGTAGTAGGGGCGCATAAGGGCCGTTGGAAGGGTCTTTCTCCTCACCTCGTTTTA
This sequence comes from Cocos nucifera, assembly GCA_006176705.1. Lineage (NCBI taxonomy): Eukaryota > Viridiplantae > Streptophyta > Magnoliopsida > Arecales > Arecaceae > Cocos > Cocos nucifera. Next base: position 233,823 of record QRFJ01001204.1, read on the forward strand.
GATTAATGAGGTCTTCGCTTTGCTCAAGTTAGGATGAGGTTCTTCTCCTATTCCTAATAGGATAGTAGGAAGGCACAAGGATCGTTGGAAAGGCCTCTCCTCTCATCTCGATTAACGAGGCCGCTTTGCTCAAGTTAAGACAAAGTTCTCCTATTTCTAACAGTAGGGGTGCATAAGGGCCATTGGAAGGGCCTCGTCTTAGATTAACGAGGCTTTCGCTTTGCTCAAATTAGGACGAGGTTCTCTTGTTCCTAACAAGACAGTAGGGGCGCATAAGAGCCGTTGGAAGGGCCTCTCCCCTCATCTCATTTTAGATTAACGAGGCCTTCGCTTTGTTTTCAAATGAAGTTCGGTTGAGTTATTTTCTGTCATTATATAATTTCGAACAAAAAAACAGAGGTGTCGGAAAGAGAGTTTTATTGAAGTAAGATTATTGATAATACATTCGTAGATTCTCCGAATTCCAAGGGCGCGAGAGTGTCGCTCCTCCGAGCTCCTTCAGATAATAAGTTTCGGGTCGGACGACCTCCTTGACTTCATATGGGCCCTCCCAATTTGGTGCGAGCTTCTCCTAGTTCTGAGGTTGCGAAATAGTCGTTCGTCGAAGTACTAAGTCTCCCACTTTGAATGCTGTGCCTCTGACCTTAGAATTATAGTAGCGAGCTACTTTCTGCCTGTAAGCCGCCATCCGAACTTGAGCTTTTTTCTTTTTTTCTTCCAACAAGTCGAAGTTGGCCCTAAAATCTTTTGAATTCCGCTGCTCATTAAATGCCACAACTCGCGCCGACGGAAGCTTAAGCTTTATCGGGATAACGGCTTCCATCTCGAAGGCCAGGGCGAACAGAGTCTCTTCAGTTGGTAATCTTTGGGTAGTCCGGTATGATAGACTTCGTCTATCCAAGTCTCTTTTGCCTTCTCAAGCTTTGCTTTAATACCTTGCAGCAGGGTTCTATTGGTTACCTTAGCATCACCGTTTGCCTGTGGATGGCCACTGATGTAAAATGGTGAGAAATGTTCAAGCCTTCGCAGAACTCTGCAAATTTTTTGGTTCCGGCAAACTATCGGTCATTGTCTGTTGTGAGGGTACAGGGTAGGCCAAATTTGTAGACAATCGACTTCCAAACGAAGTCCTGTATTTTTGCTTCAGTTATTTTTGCTAGAGGTTTGGCCTCTACCCACTTCGTAAAGCATCAATTGCTACCAGTAGGAACTTTCGCTGTCCGGATGCCATGGGAAAAGGTCCAAGTATGTCCATTTCCCATTGTGCAAACGACCATGGGGCGCTCAGGGGTGTAAGCTCGGAGGCCGGCCGTCTTTGGATATTTGCATTTTTTTGACAATGGTCGCACTTCCCGACATTCTGTAGAAACATTATACATAGTTGGCCAATAGTAGTCTTGTCGAAGTAGTTTATGAGATAGGGATCTGGCTCCTAAATGACTCCCGCAGACTCCGTGCACTTCTCATAATGCAAAATCGACGTCAGAAGGTCGAAGACATTTTAAGATGGTAGCAAATACGACCTTTTATAGAACTTTCCCTCATAGAAAACATACCGAGAGGCCTGATTTCGTAATTTTTGAGCTTTTGAGTCATGGGGCAGAACTCCGTCTTTGAGATAAGTGAACAGTGGGTCAATCCAACTCGGTTCATGCTCAACCTGCATTACAGACCGTGGTTCTTCCAAACTCGGGCATTTCAACACTTCAAAGAAGAGTCCCTTAGGCAGTTCGGTTGGAGCGAGTGTGGCCAATTTAGAGAGAAGATTGGCCCTGGCGTTTTCTGTTCTTGGAATCTGCTGAATGCTGAAGCTGCTAAAGGCTGGAGTTAAGTTCTTTACTTTCTCGAAATATTTTATCATGCTTCCTTCCCGAGCTTCGTAATTACCACTAACTTATTCGACCACTAGTTGAGAATCACTGTAAGCTTGTAGTCGGTCCGCTTTTAACTCTTTGGCTATCCTTAATCCTGCTATCAGAGTTTCATATTCGGTTCCATTGTTAGTTGTCGGGAACTCAAAGTGCAGCGCGTATTCGACAATGACTTCTTCCAGGTTTACCAAGATCAACTCGGCACCTATGCCCGAAGCATTGGATGAGCCGTCCACATACAAGGCCCAGAAGCCTTCAGGAAGATTGGCACTTTCTTCATTGGAGCTCGGCTGTAGCCATGGAATGCTGACTTCATTCTGTTCAAGTTCGGCCTCATCCGAGATAGTGCATTCCACTACGAAATCTGCTAGTATTTGAGCTTTGATTGACGACTGAGGTTGGAAGTTGATGTCGAATTCTGTAAGTTCAATTGTCCATTTCGCGATTCTTCTGGAGGCATTTGCTCGGTGAAGAATTGCCTTGATTGGTTGATCAGTGAGGAGGGTTATGGTGTGCCCCTGGAAGTAAGGTCGGAGTCTCCGGGCTGCAATTAGCAGAGTATAAGTTAGTTTTTCTAGCTTAGTATACATGATCTCGACGTCTCTCAAGACGGCTTATGTAGTAGATCGGTCGTTGCACTTTCGCCTCTTCCTTAACTAGGACTGCTGCAAGGGCTGTCGGAGAGACCGTCAGGTACAAAAATAATTTTTCTTCGGATTCGGGCTTGGCCAGTAGGAGAGGTGAGTCGAGGTAGCTTTTGAGTTCTTCAAATGCATGTTGACATTCAGTATCCCAACAGAAGTTCCTAGGCTGTTTGAGGACTTGAAAGAAGGGCATACACTGCTCGGCCGACTTTGAGACAGCGGTTCAAGGCCGCCACCTTTCTGGTTGGGCGCTGAACTTTCTTTATTAATTTTAGAGCGGTCATCTCTTGAATGACCCAAATTTTCTTTGGATTTGCCTTAATTCCGCACCTTGACACCATAAACCTTAAGAATTTTTCCGAAGTTATACCAAAGGCGCATTTGGTAGGGTTTAACTTCATCTTATACTTTCGGAGACTGTTGAAAGTTTCTTCAAGATCGGCTATGTGATTTGCTGAGGTTCGGCTCTTGACAAGCATGTCATCTACATACATCTCCATGTTGCGACCGATCTGCTTCTTGAAGATCTTATTGACTAGGCGCTGGTACGTTGCTCCTGCATTTTTGAGTCCAAAAGGCATGACCCTGTAACACTAGAGATCACAGTCAGTAATAAAAGCAATTTTTTTCTCATCCTCTGATACCATCCGAATTGGTTATAGCTAGAAAAGGCATCCATGAAAGTGAGGAGTTCATGTCCTGAGATTGTGTCCACTAGTTGATCGATTCTAGGTAGGGAGTAGCTATCTTTTGGGCAGGTCTTATTCAACTTCTTGAAGTCTATGCACATCATCCACCTACCATTCGCCTTCTTGACAAGGACCACATTCGAAACCCAGCTTGGATAGAAGACTTCTCGGATGAATCCGGCCTTGAGGAGCTTGTCAACTTCTTTTGCAATTGCCTTCTGTCTCTCTGGGGCATGGCTGCGCACCTTTTTCTTTACCGGCCGATGCTTGGGATCAACAGTTAGACGATGTTCCATAACTTCGGCATCAATTTCCGGCATGTCTGTGGGGATCCAAGCAAAGACATCTGCATTTCTCTGCAGAAATTCGAGGAGCTACTCTCGTTTATTCGCTTCCAAATTGGAGTCGATCTACATCGTGTGCTCTTCATTCCCATCATTCAGAGGGATTGAGACAAGATCTTCTATTGGTTCTTCCCTTTCTTCTGTGAGGTCATCCCGGACGTCCAACCCATCGACTCGACAAGGGTTGGGCTGCTCACCCTTTTGCAGGGCAATTGAATAGCAACGCCTTGCCAGAGCTTGATCTCCTCTGATTTCTCCAATCCCATAACTTGTTGGAAACTTTATTTTCAAATAATAGATCGAAATTGCTGTCTGAAGTACATTTAGACCAGGTCGGCCGAGGATGGCATTATAAGCAGATGGAGCTTTTACCACCAAAAAATTCACTTGCATCCTGGATTGCTTTGGATATCGTCTTGTAGTCACACTCAGAGTTATTTCACCCTCAACTAGCACTGCATCTCTAGTGAAGCCAACCAATGGAGAATTTATTGGTCTGAGCTGGTTATTAGGTATAGACATTTGAGAGAAAGCATCATAGAACAAGACATTAATTGAACTTTTATTATCGGCAAGAATGCGGCGTACATCATAATCTGCTATGTTTAAAGTTATTACAACTACGTCATTATGCGGGAACTGAACTTCTTGTGCATCTTCTTTAGCGAAAGCAATGGGCTCTTCAGATCTCCATCTTTTAGCGATCTTTCAGATCCGCCGGCCTCCTCCCGTCGAAGTCCCTCAGAGATGGTGTTGATGATGCCAAGAGGCGGCCGGTCTCCCTGCTGCTCCTTCCTCCTTAGTGGCTCCGGCTGTGGCTGCACCCTCGGCCGATCTTCTCTCACCTCAGGCCACTGCAGAAATCGATCAAGTCGGCCCCTCCTGACGAGCTCCTCGATCTCGTCTTGGAGCTGAATATATTCTTCAGTATCGTGATCGTGGTCATGATGGTAGAGACAATACTAATTAGAATTGCGCTTGTCAGGATGAGTGCGCATCCTCTCTGACCTCGACAGCTGCTCTTTGATCTCCATCAGCATTTGAGTTTTCGGAGCATTGAGGGAGGCATAGTTGTGGAACCTCCTAGGAGGAGAGCTCCTTCATTCCCTTCTATCGGGGCTCTTTTGACGACGAGCTCGAGGGGTTCGGATTCACCTATGCTCAGAGGGAGAATGTGAGCGTGGTCGAACTTCATTTGGCTTTTCTTCAACTACGGGCTTGCTAGACTCGCCTGCCCGCCGCTCTCTTGCAATTTCCTCATCCTTCAGCTCGAAGGCTTATTCAGCTTGAGTGTAGCCTTCTGTCCGAGCTAGTAGATCAGTAAAATCCCTAGGATACTTTTTCTCCAGGGAGAACAGCATGTCATTCTTCTGAAGACCGCCCTTCAATGCGGCAATGGCAACAGATTGGTCCAAGTTTCGGACCTTTAATACAGCGGCATTGAAGCAGTTGACATAAGCTCGGATGGACTTTCCTTTTTGCTGTTTGATGTTGATGAGAGAGTCCGAACCTTGCTTGGTACGTCGGCTGCTTACGAAATGGGCTACAAATTGATGGCTCATTTGATCAAAAGAGAAGATCGTACCCAACTTCAGTGTCAAGTACTAGTTTCTTGCTGCTCTCTTCAGAGTAGATGGGAAGGATCAGCACAGGATGGCGTCCGGCACGCCATGGAGCAGCATCATGGTTCAGAAGGCCTTCAGGTGGTCGATCGGATCATTGGTCCCATCGTAACTCTCGAATTGGGAGAGCTTGAAGTTTGGCAGAATCGGCTCTTGCATGATTCTCTGGGAGAAAGAAGGGTCAGTGCAGACGTTGTCATAGTTAGCTAGGGCAGCATGGCTGATTTCTTCAATCCACCGATCCATTTTCTGGAGCTTCCGATTGAGGACCTCATCTCGATCGTGGATCTCGGAGGGTTTCCGACTGTAGATAGGGAATGTCTCTTCTGGAGAAGAATCATGATCGAAATAGGGACTCTCTGCTCTCTGCTTTTCCTTCTCGGAGGCGATGGATCTGCTGACCCGAGTATGCCTCCTTGGGACTGGTTCTTGACATCATGATGGGAGGTTTTCCGGCTGGACCGCCGTCGGAAGTTGCCGTATGGCCTGTACCATTTCGGTGAGGCCACGAACCTGCTATGCCAACGGGTTAAATTACTCTGGATCCACCATTGCCGTCGGTGGAGGAGGTTGTGGTGCCGGTGATGGTGTTGAAGCAGGTGGGTTTGGCTCAGATCTGACAGCAGAGATAGTGGATCTCCGAGTGGTTGCCTTCTTCGAAGGCATTTCGGAGACTGAGAAGGATTAGACAGAGATGGATCTTGAATCTTAGAGAAAAGAACAATCAGAATCGACTGAGCGCTTCTTTTAGAACAAGGATTCATCAGAATTCTAGTCATCCAAGGAAGCTCGCTCCTGATTGGAGCCCTCACCACTCGAGTTTCCGGCCGTCCTCTTTATCCTTTTTCTGACGGCATCCTTTTTCTTCTTCTTCTCAACGACCTCGTGCTGCTCAAGAGGTGCGGGGGTTGCGTCCTCTTGGGGCAAGGTCGGAGTTGGTGTTGCCACATCGGCCTCTAGGACGGGTGCTGCTTGGATCGGCACGGTAGGGATCGGCTCATCAGTACGAGTCTTCTTCGATGTTTCTCCGACGGAGCTGCCCTTCCTCTTGAGGGACTTGATCCCTTTGGCCAGGCAATTCTTCTCCTCAGGAGTCATTTCTGCAAAGAAAAAAATCAAAATTAGAGAAAGAAAAGTGACCATATATAGTTGATGGACTATAAAGGACTACTTGCCAGATTGAGAGGACTAAGACCAAAGTCGAACAAGGTCTGATCATCTAGCAGCCTGGAGATTGGGGGAGCTCGGTAATTTTTTAGCTTATTGGCTGAGTCCTGATCCTCTTTCTCAAGTTCGGGGGTTCGACGGATCGAATCCCTTATGTCGTCCTAGGAAGTCCTAGTTTTAAAAAAGGACATGAGACGAAAAAGAATTTCTCCTTCCAGTTATGAATGGAAGAAGGGGCATCGTTAAGTAACCCCTTCTTGCCGAACTGAGAAGACACATACCACCAATCTTTGGCGGTCGGGTGATGTTTGAAAGTGAAGAAGTTACGGAATAAGGAGATAGAAGGTCGGACGTTAGCCATTACGCACAAGGAGAGAAATCTTATAATGAACCTAAAAGAGTTTGTTGCCATAGTGGCAAAGGAAATGTTTAAGAATTTGAACAAGTTGATTATGAAAGAAGGTATGGGTAGCCGAAGTCCTGTCCGGAGGGTTTCAACATACAAACAAGTTTAGCCAGGAGGAGGGGAACAGGCTCGATCGCTAGGACCAGGGAGTTCAAGTTCGTAATCGGAAGGGACTCCGAACTGAATCCTAATCAGTGAAAGGTCTTCCGGTCGAAGTCTGCATGGGATAGTATCGGGGACGAAGGATGGACGAGGTACTTCTAAAGTTCGGGATCCTTATGGGAAGGATCCATTAAAGCCAAATGGGCCAAGCTTTCAGAACTAGTTGATCAGGATTCTTCAGAGGACATGAGGATCAAACTAAAGCGGAGAAAATCTCCGGAAAATCAATGAAAATAAAATTCGAGACCCTCTCGAAGAAACCGAATGGGCAGAAATGCTAAAAAACACGAATGATCAAAAAGAAGGATTCAAGAACTGACCTAAATCGATAGGAAAGAACGAAGAGGCGGCAAGCTTGATGAAAATCGAAGGAGAGAGCCTCCAGGAATTGAAGGAAACGACGGAAGACACTGGTTCTCTGGGGCAGAAGGGAGAAGGAGATCAGAGGGAAAGAGAGGTGACCTGGGCGAAATGAAATCCCAAAGAGGATGAGTTTAAATAGCCGTAAGAATCCGGGACGGTCATGATTGCAGATCTCCACCGACCAACTTCAGGTTGACACGTGTTTCCCTCATCATGGCAGCAGAGCAGCAATAGTCGGAATATTTATTGCGCCACACCTTGGGCAGCGCTTTGGTAGGAGTTTCAAATATTTGTCTTTTCAAGTCAAGTCCTACTAAAGAATTTCGGTGTCAACGAAGATAGTGCTAAGACTTTCTTTGCAAAGGGCGCGAAAGGTGGAAAAGGATTTCGGCACTCGCATTCCTTTACTCCCTTCTTTCGAAATTCGAACTCGAGAGTAGGAGGGCTTTGTTAGGGATAGACCCTTTCCTGCCGAAGTTCGAGGAGGATTCGAGTCTTGGGACGATCTCGTCCAGTGATAGTAATCGTGGCCAACTTCATGCAATAACTCGAGAACCTCTGGGGCCTCATGAGTCTCGCCCGAACGAGCTTGAACGGCGGCGGCGGCTCTCGAAGCAGTTAAGTGACCGGTCATGATGCAGTCTGGCCTGATCGACCTTGAAGCTGCTTGGACTCTCTCCTTACTAGAATTCATTCGGATTGTTCAACACTGGATTGACATTGAATCGGCAGAATTCCTTTCTGGACAAATTTCTGCAATCTGCAAAGAGTGGCGGACCTCTGCATTCTCGCATCAAGAGTTTGGATATGTGAGCGAAAGAGCCTCGTCTCCATCTTATTAATTTTGGGGCGTTCATGAAAGTCGCAGAGCTTCAAAGGAAATGATTGAGTCGCAAAAGTATCATAGTCATCTACAGCCGCCAACCAAGCTCTCGCCGGCCGATCTCCATCTGGTTACCAGATAGGCTCCTTCCGATCGAACTCCTTCAGTCTTCTGAACTCCTTCAGTGATGCCTTAATCGGACCCCCTCCAGCGGATCTCCTTCCGAACCACCCACAGTCGGATTTCTTCCGGACTCCTTCAGTGGATCTTCTCCCGGATTTCTTTCGGATGATCTCCTTCTGGATGATCTTCTCCAGTCGGGTTCGTCCATCTGATCTCCTTTTAGGTGATCTCTTCCAGGCGAAATTATTATGAACGAGCTCCTTTCAATCGCCAGGTGAGTTTCCTTTAGTCGACTTTTTTCCAATCACCCAGAAGGACCTCGTCATCCACATGAATTCGGCTACTAGCTTAATACAAATCAACATACAAGCAAACGATCTTAAAGGAGTCCGAACTACTCTGGAACTGATGTAATCCAAAGCTTTTCACTGCTAATGCCTGCTCCATTCGAACTTCAACTATTAAATCCCAACAGACTAGCGCATCACGACAACGAACACTATTCTCCGTAACAAACTCCATGTGGTCTGAACGGCCTACTACCAGATGGTTACGACTATCACCATCAGTTTGTTACAGGCTTCGTCTATAAAAGAGATCGTCCAGATACGTTTTCTCTAAGCTCTCATCCTCCTTCCCATTGCTTTGCTCCTTAATTTTCTGAGCACTCCATTTCTGTTGGTTGGAAGAGCTGACTTGACCGTGCCGGAGCCACCACCCCCGGCTCCGGTCAAGACTTTATTTTGCAGGTCACCGACGGCGGTCTCGTCTCCTCCAACTCTAGCTCACTCCGGCGTCAAGCAGATTCCGCACCAATAGTATATATATATATATGTGTGTGCGCGCGCGCGCGCGCGCGTGTTTGTACGTATATGTATGTACATATATGTATATCCAAATCTATCCGGCCCGACCTATATGTGTGTGTGTCTATATGTATAGGTATTTCAATTTTAAAATTTTTCTTTTACATATATGTATGTACGTATGTCCAAATCAACCTGACCGGACCTATATGTTTGTGTCTATATGTATAGGTATTTCAATTTTCAAATATTTCTTATCTTTTTTCTTATATATAAAATGTAATTTTTATGCTTAGACTTAGACTAGCCCATTAGCCCAGGCCATTGAACATCAATCTTATATGGTATGGAATTTTTTATATTTAGACTTAGACGAGCCCATTTAACCTAACCCATTCAATGTCGACCCAATAAACTGATTTGAACTGAACTGAATTTTTTGGGTCGGTTTCAAGTGGTTTTCATACATAGTTGGTCCAGTTTCGGTTTCAGTTTTAAAATACTGATTTAAATTAGTTTGATTTTGGGTTTATCTTCAAACCAACTTGACTTGATTCGTGCACACCCCTAATGCTGGTGTCTAGAAGCAGAAGAAGGAAATCCCTTTGCAACTCGGGGAAACGTTTAAACCTGTCATTTCTTTTTCCTTTTTTTCCCTTTTGATGTTGGAGAGTATAGAAAAGGTAAGATGGTCTGTTTTTTCATTATTTTGTTCTATAAAAAAGAAGTCATATAGTTATAATGTTACCAATTGTTATTATATTGGCGATCCATCTTATTAGACAAGTTGAAGATTCAACTATATGAAAATGTGAATTTCTGGACAGAGGCCGGAAAGAAATGACAAAGGTTCGTAATCACGATTTGGGCAAAAGTAAGTGAGTTTCTTTGCAGAATGACGGTATGCATGCATAAGTTTTGTAGTGTTAATGACATTTTGAAGTTTCAACTATTGCTTGTATTTCAGAACCAGTGGAGATAAATCTCTTCTTTAGGTGTTGGAGAACTGGAGAAATCTGATCATTTTAGTTGATCAATTCACAATAGACTATCTATTAGAGGGAACATTGCTGAAAAATATTTATTATAGGTTTTTTGCTAGAATTATATTGGGGAAGTTTGTGGTACATTGTCAAGAAAGTTGGAGTACTTCTATGATTAGAAAATGGAGTTGGAATTGTATGGTGTCTCTTTGGCATGGATCAGGTACTTAGCTGGCCTTTGAAGCAGGATTTTCCTTTTTGTTTTTGATGAATACTAAGGCCATTAGTCTTTTCTCATGTCTAATGCATTGGCGTTTTCTTCTCCATTTTCTTCTCATTCATCTTCATCTTTCTCTTCTTCTAATCCCTTCTTAATTTTCAGCAAAATAAAGCCATTTCATGTTGAAATTTCATTTGAGATTTACACAATGTTAAATCCAAATTTTGCCTAAAATGGATTTTTTTAAAAAATCTCATTACAGGGTACCATTTCATCTTGAGCATAAAAGTACGAAAGCAAGAACAATCAAAACAATCCCCCAAAAGTCCAAGGGTAACTACAGAGAGCATTAGGAGTAAATCTCTATTCTGTATGATGCAAACTCTGCACCAATGCGGTCAGCTGTTAGCTTTTGAGACTCTTAGGTAACCCCAAGTAGGATGAAGGAAACTAATTACCACATCCTAACCTTGGATCTATATCCCTCAAAAGCATGTGTTGATTTAGTGTGGAGCATCAATAATTAGTGGGAAATTTATTTATTGAAACTTATATGGGATATTTTCATCAAGGGGTTCCATTGTAACCCTTGGAGATTTCAATGGAAAAACACTATATGAGAGATCAAACTCCATCATCAAAGCCTTTATCTCATGGATCAACAGCAATTTGAACCACTCACCTGTGGTTCACATGTGCATGATGCTAACGTCCAATAAATGGACATCACTAAAAACATAAGAAAATCTATTTACTGTTTGCAAACTAACAGAACATTGAGAGAATACAAAAACCAACGTTTTAGCAAAAGTGCAATGGTCAATAGTGAGATGGACCATAAAGCAATAACTGTTGATTAAAAAGCATAATAATAGGCAAAGTATCAGATTTTGATCCTCTGCTTAGCAGCTCATAACAGCCAGAAAAGACTTAGTATAGAATCAAAAACAATATAATTCAAAAAAGACATTGCAACAACAGTCAATAATCTTAAGAACCCAATTGAGTCCTTCAGCACCACAAACACAAAACTAGCCTCAACTTATCATGGCATGACAACAAGTAATCTGAGATAAACAACAATGACAACCCAATTGAGATCCTTCAGAGCCACAAACATAAAATTACTCTCAACCTATCATAGTTTGACAACAATTCTGATGTAGATAAACATGTCAGTGTAGATTTTTCTTCTTGTTCAATCCAAATCAACAGTAAAGTGCCATAAACTGTTAAGCAGCAGATATTTGCCTACTGGTATCATTCTTGTTCTGTTAGCAGAACTAAGCAGGGAGCCATTTTCTGTATATATGAAAAAACCAGTCCTTTCTTGCAAAATTGTCAAATATTTACTTCAGATATCATGAAATTTGTTCACCTATAAGAAATGATTTTGTTGAACTGACTGTTGACAGATAAGTTTGAAGTTGGAGGTCTTAATGACCACTCACTTCACCTTGACTATGTTTTTATATAACAAATTAGAAATGTGGCACATGAATAGAACTAATGAGTTTCATCATCTATCTTCTCCAGGAAAATGAAACTGAAGGGCATCTATTTCAAAAATTAGGCTGTAGGGTTTCTAATTTCCTTATGCAGTGATGTTGGTTGGTTATTGATCTGGTAAAGACCATGGCTGGGAGGGTAAGAAGAGTCCATTTCTGAAACAAGGTCTTGGGTGTGGGCCTAAGGATTTGTAATAATTTAAAAGGCTCATAGAAATGCTCCACGATCTCCTTGTCAACAGAAGTATCCTATTGTATCTTATGGTGGATCTATACAGCTGTCCTAAACCATCAATATGAACCCCGTAACAGCAGTATTTTATATAGAATCTATGAGATCAAACAATCTTTTTTAACCTGAACTCCCTACAGTCAGCAATCCATCCATACCGCTCCCTAAGTGAAGCAACACAAGGTCTCACCTCCCTTTTTTCAGAAATTTTTAGATGAATATCTAATCTCCCTTTTCCATATTGAGTCTCAATTATGCTTCCTAGATGTACCAAACCAGCAATTCTAGTTATTCATCTTCCTACTGCACCTTAGAACCTCTATATAGTTCAATTCAGCACCTTATTTGGTGGCTTGCTATGCTTGCCGATGCAGTTGTAGCTATATTAATGTTTTATTATGAAAAAAATTCAATGCAATGTGAGCAATGAGCATCTCAAGTTGTTTGTGAGTTACAAGCTTGTTTATGACGAATAATAATGTTTTGCACATGTTGAACCATTAAAACCACTAAATATGAAGTTTCAGAATTCCATCAAGCCAATTTATTTGGCATCCCGTGCTACACAACTTCAACAAGCACATAAAAGGTGTTTTTTTTTTTTTTTGTCTATTTTCCCTTGTTTGATGAAGAAACAATCATTACACAAAGAAACATATGTTTGTCCATTGACTAGGGACGTACTTAAAAATTTTCTGATTTGTGCAGTCATATTCTGTTTTACAATTTATATTTGGTAGAATTATTGTTCTTTTGCCGTAACAAGAATCTGCAACCATCAAATTGCCATGTTCCATTAATGAAAACACATGAGCTAGAACTTAAAGATAACTACAAACTTTGACTATAACTTGCCTCTATGTTTCAAAATAGACCTAGGCATCTATTGAGCCGTTTTCCGTTCAAGACTGGCCAAGGGTAAATATCAGGACAAAAGACTCAAGGTTGAGGTTGTCTTGACCTAGCTGAGCCAGAGCCTGAAAGTTGCTGCTTGAGCCCAGCATGACAGAATTTATACTTTCTTAAGCTTGGCTTGACTAGCATGAATGGACTGCAACCTGACATAATGGACAAGAAAGAAAGTGACAGAGCTCTTGTACTTTGTGGATCGGCTAGATGCATGGGGGCTGAGGTGACCTTGCAGGTTTGCTGAACCATGGAGAGTTGGAAGCGGTCTGCTGGGGAGGATATAGAGAGGGAGAGGAGGCATTGGTGGCAAACAATCAACTTTGATGAGGTAGAGAGAAGAGGAAGAGGAGGCGGCCAGCTAGGGGTGAGGTGCTAAGAGAGAGAAGGCTGTGAGGTTGGTCAGCTTGGTGGTGGTGGGTTGGGGAGAGAGAGGAGGTGTTGGTGGCAAATGGTTGATTGGGGGAAGGTAGAGAGAGAAAGAGGAAGAGGAGGCGGCTAGCTATGGTCGTGGTGCGAGAGAAAGGAGGTGGCCATGGTGGTTGGGGTGGGGCAAGAGAGAGAGGATGTGGCAGTGGCAACTATCTAGGTGAGGGGGAGGGAGAGAGAAGGATGAGGAGGTGGCGACTATGATGGAGTTGGTTAGGCAGCATTGTGAGCAAACATAGGAGGAGATCCGAGGGTGAAAGAAGAGGTAGGATCGTGGTAATTGTAGATTGGACTCTCCCAATTCCCCTCTTTCCTTTTTTTTAAATTTCATAATAGAATAGATGATATAATAATATTCATTATATGGAATTTGAAAAAAAAAATTGCATATTATCGGGCTAGGTTGATTTGGGTTAAAAATATCCAACTTGAGTTGGACCTTATTTCAATTTGGGCTTAAATTTCAAGGTCTGACCCAATCCCTTAGGTCGAAAATCATTGGTCAAGTCTAGCAAAAATTGGACCGAGCTAGGCGAGGTTAGGTGGGCTAAGCTAGTTTTACATGGGTCTATTTCAAAAAAATCATTAGCATTTGAGTCCTTATTGATATTCCTACTTTAATATGAGGATAAGCATTTAAAACATATCCTTCTTTATCGACTTCCTTTTTGGCTTGACCATTTATTGGTAGCTTCGAGGTAATCTTGAAAATTTTCTTGTCAAAGCTTTTTGCAATCTCATAAACCTTTTGCCTCAAGCTTCACTAGGTCAAGTCCTTTGTTATTTAACCCTCTTATAGTGTAAAGATATGGAAGACATTGGGATTCTCCCTAGCAAGGTTCGCAGAATTGATGCTGAGGGACGTACCAGCCGGTGACCTATTCGATATGGTACCATTCCAAATTGAGATGTACTAGAACTAAGGAGAGGGAGAGAGGGGGGAGGAGGAGAGAGAGTGAGAGGGAGAGAGAGGGAGAGGGGAATTGAGGGATTGGATGATTAGGAGATAGGGAGAGAGAGATGGAGGAGGGAGGGGAGAGGGGGTGGGGGGACTGAGAGAATAGGAGATAGGAAGGAGGGGGGGTCAAGAGAGGTGTTCTTGGTCGTGGATCCCTAACCCTAGTCATCGGGCTCTAGAAGAGATTAGGTATCGAGAGATCGAGAGATGGAGAGAGAGGCATGGGTGAGGGAGAGGAGGAGAGGGGATTGAGAGATCATGAGGGAGAAAAGTTGGAAGAATTGTGAGAGAGAGGGTACTGGGATTTTTCTATATAAATGAGCCACTTTGTTGAATCGATATGCTGAATTGTCTCGATAATTTTTGGCTTGGTTTGGTGCACCTTGAATTACTCGGTTTGGGATTGGTCGTCGATCTCTGCTCCTTGGTATTGCTTATCCTCTATTTCTTTTTCTTTAGGAAGCACAAATGCTTCAACTCATATACTATATTTGTATTGGATATTGATACTCATTGGATATGTATTTGATACTTGTGTTAATCATCATATCTTTCAAAATTTAGAAAAGAACACTCGATATACTTCGTAGACACAATTGAGAACTCATCATTTGCCATCTCAGTATTGAATCCCGTATTGGTACCATTCTATTATAGTGCTAGCATGTAGTATTGGTACGAGATGGCAAGGCATACCCGGTATCCGTATAGCATGAGACTATATATTGGTTCAGTATTGGTATGATATGGTACGCTTGGTCGGTACCAATTAGTATTGGAGAACATTGCTTGAGATACTTTCTTGAAACATTTTATAATGAGATTGAGAAATTTTCTTTGTTTTCTTTAAATTTTAGTGTTCACCTTTTAATGGTGGTCAAACTTTGTAGTCCATCTTGTTAATATTAAAATATGAAGTATGGGTTGGGGTTTATGGATTTGAATGATGAGTAAATGATAAGCTTGTAAAAGTTGTTGTTGTTGTATAAGTATGACTATATTAGTTTCAAAGCTGACAATGCTTTACAATTTTTTTTTTTTTAATATCTACGTGCATTTGCATATCTATGTGGCTGCATTTATGCATAGAATATATATATATATGTATATATATATATAATATTCATGGACATGTCCTAGCTACATCATTGTGTTTCCATGTCCTTATCGTATATTTGTATCTATGCTTCATGAGCTTTTTTGGAAGGGCTATATGATGCTTCACCTGATACCTGCCTTCAATTGTTTATCACTAAATGCCAGTATGGGATTATGTTTTCTTCCCCTTCTTTCATTTTGTCTGAGCCTTTATTCACTACCAAATATTGGTCTAGATGTTTGCAGCAGATCAATCTTGTCCAAAAAATACATAACCAGAACCATACATATTCCACTTCTTTATACATTGTATGTGAGATGTTTGCATGATCATATGGAAAATGAACTCTTGCATGCTACAATAACTTAATAGTTCTCAAGCACTATTATTCTGTAGAGAATCTGATGGCTTTTATGTATGAATGATGTTAGATTGTGTAGACTCTACTTCAAATTTAGCAAGGTGCCATGTGAAATACTCCTTAAAAACATTATTGATTAATATATTCTTGGATTGTCTTGATTTTTACTCAGATTTATTACTCACTACTTTCTTATTAGATGAAAACTGGGGCACATTGAGTCACCATGTCACTCTTGAGCACTAGGGATTCTACATTAGGTCCTAGACAACAATGACTTGACGTCCTTTGGGGTCATTGGCAATGCCCAACTGTATCAAGATATATCCTATGATGCTAAAATACCATCCATGCTTAAAAATTCACTAAATTTAAGCATGTTTGATTAAATTCACACGATCAGCAGCTCTTGCAAGAAGATGATAAGAAGCTTATGAGCATTGTTTAGATTGTTTGCTATGAAATTTTCTTTCTTCACATCTCATGGCTTTGATATTACAAGTTAATACTTTAATCAAAGTCCTTTTTTTTGCCCACCCATGTGCATATCTATGATGCAATGACACGTGTAGAATAAGGATATGACATGATACTGATATGTTGTTACAACGAATCTTGAAAAAGTAGGATATGATATGACTAGGATAAGTCATTGAGTGTATATATTTTATACTTGTATTGTACACATACACACATGTATACATGTTTATATATTTAAAAAGAATAAAGCATGGTAGGTTATCAAAATAACTGTCCATTTTTTATATAATAGTATCAACTTCTATAAGCTCATCATTTAGTCATTCAAATCCTTAGATCCCAATCCATATCTCCTGTTTTATATTAATATCATAGATGACAGCCGACTATTTACCATTAAAAGTTTAAGATTGAAAAAAAAAGAGAGAAAGAAGACAACCTCCAAACAAAGTATTTCTAGTGTATCTGGAAAATAACTAGAGTTTTTTGTTCTAAATTTTGAAAAATAGGATATTTAACAAGTATTGTGCACGTGTCCAAGAAGTACCCTATTATCTATATTTGATATGTATCTGCACAAACACAGCATGTGATTTGAAGCATCCTTGCTTCCTAGTTTTGCCATTCAATGTTGAAGCTCCCTATTGTCCTTCCATTTTGTTTGTGAATTTCAATGCAAATAGTCATTCTCGCATCTCTCTCTCTCTCTCTCTCTCTCTCCACACTGTATCTACACCCAGTAATCAAGAGGACCCCATTGTAGGGATCCAAGTAAATTGCTAAGGCCTATCTGATGATTCCTATGCCTCCTTTTTTTTGCAAAAAAAAATTGTTTTGAACTAGCTCTTTCTTTATTGTAATCCACAATGCAGAGTGGTGTTATGAAAGGCGCATCTCAGGTGCAAAAGGCACTTAGGCGCAAGAGCCGTCGCCTCGGTACCCCCTAGGCAAGGTGACAGCCCTTAGGCATCTTAGGCGCATGTCTCTACATGTGCCTGAGGCCTTAGGCGCCCAGGCATAAGGGCCATTACCTCTGTACCCCTTAGACGAGGCGACAACCCTCTGTACCCCTTAGACGAGGCGACAACCCTCAGGCACACACCTCTGCATGTGCCTGAGGCGCCTGAGGCCCCTCAGGCGCATGCCTCTGCATTGTTCAGAGGCGTAACGAGATCAGTTTTGGTATTAATTTTTAATTTTTTAGAAAAAGAAAAGATCAGTTATAATACATAGAAAAGGTCTATTACGGTACATAGGAAAGGTCAATTATGGCACATAGAGAAGGTTAGTTCCAGTATATAGGAAGCTAGTTTGATTGTGTATAAGTATGAGAAAGATGTTGGAGAGGAATTAGAAGAAAATGATGAAGCTGGTTTGTTTGACGATGAGGAGGAGGATTAGCCAATAAGGATTTTACAAAGTACTTATTTGATTGTTTTTTTTTGGGTTTGAGTTAGTTTTTACATGCTGGACTTCTTGCCTATAGCTTGATTTTTTTTTCTGTTTCTAGTTTTTACTTTTTAATAACATGATGCTAGTTTTTAGTTGCTGGAATTCTTACCTATAGCTACTTCTCTGTTTTTCTATTTTTGTCTCTTGACTTTTCTCAGGCATATGCCTGTGCCTTGTGCCTAGGCCCCAAGGACCCCTAGTGCCTAGGTGCACTTAGGGCCTTTAACAATACTGACGCAGAGTGTGGGTAGGCTGATTAGCCCTTACTAAGCAATTGCATCAAAGGGTATGAAGAAACCAGCACTTGCTGTTTTGAGGAAAGAACATGGGAGCAAATTACTATGGGAAACATCATCAGTAACTATGATCTGTGCAGCTGATTGTTGTACACTTTGTTTTGATAAGTTATGGTTTATGGAACTTCGGCATCGCTTGTAAAACAGGCATCAAAAAATTAGTATTCCTTGATTTACATGATTTCTGCATTAAGGCCAGGAAGTTTATTTTTTGTTTATGCCACTGTTACTTTTTTTTTTAATACAAAAAAAATTTTGGTTACCTGATTGCTTTTGTCCTTCATTTTAACAAGGGGAAATGTTTGATGTATTTAGGTTACTGAAGAACAGCTTGCAGCACTCTTCATTAAGTGTGGACAGGTAAATATTTTTTTCATCTCCTTTGAATTTGTATGGAATTTAATGCATATAAAGTTTTATCTTTTCTTTGCTGCCAAAGGTTGTTGACTGCCGTATGTGCGGGGATCCAAACTCTGTTCTTCGTTTTGCTTTCATAGAGTTCACTGATGAGGGTAATTACCAATATTTACATGTATTTGCATGCTTAGCTTCTTATATTAAAAAGTTTAAATATCATTGATTGTTGTCATGGGCTGATGCAACTTCAGAAGGTGCAAGGGCTGCTTTAAATCTGTCGGGAACCGTGCTTGGATTTTACCCAGTAAGGGTGCTTCCTTCCAAGACTGCGATTGCACCTGTTAACCCAACATTTTTGCCAAGGGTAAGAGATTTGACACCTCTTTGCTACTTCTCTAGAGATACCATACGTATTACGTGTCGAATCTATTCCTTCTCTTGATATCTTACTAATTAGTGGTTGACTATATAACCATTGCTGTGGCCTTAGTCTGATGATGAACGTGAGATGTGTGCAAGGACTGTTTATTGTACAAATATTGACAAGAAGGTAGACTATAAGTTTGTCAAATCATTCTTTCAAATTTTATATTACATCTTTTATGAATCTTCAGAACCACCTTTCCTAATCGATCCTGTTTACTTTATGCAGGTGTCACAGGCAGAAGTCAAACTCTTCTTTGAGACCATATGTGGAGAGGTTTGCTGTCTCTATGTGCAAATTTTGGTCTATTATGATTGTTGTTGTTGTTCCTATTGCTATTGTTATAGTAGGTTGTGACATTTTGTATGGTACAGGTCTATCGCTTGAGATTGCTTGGAGACCATCAGCATTCCACCCGCATTGCATTTGTCGAGTTTGTGATGGTTAGTATCTCTGGCCTCTGCATTAATGCTGAACCATCACCATCCACATGTGTAAACTTTTGCCTTGAAAGTGGATAGTTGTCTTTGCCACCAGGAAGAATTCTTACCGCTGAAATTTTATGATATAAGTATGGCAAAAAAAAAAAAAAAAGGGATTCAAAGAAACCAAAAGTCTACCTTTTGTATCATAGCATGGATGAATTTGCATTTCTTGTCTTCTCTCCAAGCTGGTTTTATCTAATACCATTTGCTGTTTCATGATTTTTACTAGATTTTCAGCATTTGTTTGCTTTACCATTTCTTTTGTTCAGTTATTGTAGGTATTCTTATGGCTTTGATCCAAGATTCTGCCAAATAAAACTTTAAAAGTTTAAAATTTTAAATTATTTTGAGATTTTATTTTGCTGATGAAAAACCAAAGAACAATATTTGGTACTATTTACATCAGTTGTTCTTTCTCTTGCGGTTACGTTATTTTTTTCTTTAATTATTTATGTATGTCTATCTATTTTGGAGTGCTTCAGATGATAACACAAAGTTTATATTAAAGACAATATTTGTAAGTGATATGAAACAAATTAAGCTTCAGATAAAAAAAAAAACAAGGTTCATTGTACCGGGCATACTATCCCATACACGGCATACCATACCTTACTAGTATTGAATCGAGAGTCTGTACTTGGGGTGTACTAAGAGTCTGTATCTTGAACCGACCCCTGTACTAGATGTACTGATACTTTACTAGGATGGTACCGATGTAGGGTTTGGTACCGAGATCGCGAATCTTCAAAAAGAGTTTGCTATATATGATCCTCAAAGACATCATGTCTCGTGATATAATGCAGGTGGATTACAAGTTCAGTAATTTATTGCTAGATATTAGATTCATGGAGCATGGTACTCATTGCTCTAGTTGTACATTGATGATTTGCTAGTAGTTGTTGTCCAATGGGAGGTCCTTTGCCAAGTTTGCTTTGCTATCATATTTCATGACCCAGAATATGTATGGGCTTGGTTCATCAAATGACCCCTATGACCAGTGCAATTTAATATGTGGGCATTGGTCCAATAGCTGTGTGCATGGGTCAGCTTGCACTTGTGGATACGGACATGTTCATCAGACTCATATCCAAGCTATAGTTATGACTAGATGTCATATGGGGCCTAAAAAGTATTTATTTAGTTTAGTCTATCTGTAGTCCTTTTTTATCTAATTGAGTGAAAACGCTTTAGCTAATGTTCTTCTTCTTTTTTTTTCCTCAAATTTTTTACCGTTCAACTTCTCATGCTACAGTATCATTTACAGTGAGTTGTGCCCAAACCTTCATCTTTTGTTTCTTTTGTATGTCCAAAATGGGTAAATAAATGGTTGATAGGATATGATTTAGATCCAAATCTCTTGGGATCATAATTTGTGTGACATTAGTTGATTTGTTTTGGAGATCCACTTTCCAGTGTAAGGAGTCCTTTTCAGTGTCAAACTATATTGAAACTGTAGTCATAGTAGATGAGTAATTTCTTGAGCACAAGTATAATAGTTTTGGTCTATATTTCAGAGTTTCATTTGGAATATTTTGTTTGAAAAAGATGTTGGCCATGTTCATCCCTCTTGTTTCCCATGTCATCCTCATCTTTTACATTTATCTTTGATCTCCGCTATTATTAGCCCCGGTTTTCCTCTACTAAATCTCACTATAATCTGCTAAATGAATTTCTGTTATAGGAGTACTATGGACCACCAAACAGCTGACAAGCTTTCCGAAAACATTTATCTACCTTGTTTTTGTTAGCATGATGATAAGGTATTTTTTTATCATCCAAAAGATAGTTTTCCAAACCCTTCAGGTCCTTCTGTACATGTAGTCCATCCTCAGTCCTTCATAACTTGCTTTTGGCCTTTTAATGAAAGGACCATGATTTGCTTATTGGATAGGTCCTCTCAATGCTTTCAATACCTGCAAGTTCAGAAAAATTGTATTTTATATTTTGAGGAACATGCTATGGTTAGTTCTACCTATTTCTAAGGAATTGGGATGGTAAATAATGGATTAAAATTTTACATTCTACCTGTCTCATTTGGTGTTTTAAACATCATGCAGAGCATCTCTGATAAAAAAATAATGACATTTCTCTCATAAAGACTTTACTATTCCATTATGAAGCTAAACCGAAGTTGCAAATGATCCAATTTTAACTCCTGGGCATGAAGAAGTGATGTTCAGGCCAAAGCTTTCCCAAGATCTGTTTAAAAGGACTAGTTATAATGCTCGTGCAAATACTTGTGGCTACAGCTGAAGATTTTAGTTATAGGATAAAGTTTAAGAAGATTTTAACACCAGTTATTTGCCAATATATGATATTGTTGTATATTTATTTGGCATATTACATTATTAATCTACGTAACCTTGAGTTTTGCTATGATGAAGAAATCACTATACTTGGATTTGGAGGATGCGGGATTTTTGCATACATAAAATCATGGAAATTCCAACTTAGGGAAAGTTTCTCCATTGTACTCAAGTCCAGTAATGTTAGGATTCTTTTTATGCTAGCCTACCATAGTTTAAATGTACAAGGAAGAAATCTAATTAGAGCAATCACGAGAATTGAAAATTAGGAACTGTAGCTGCAGATATTTCTAGAAGCAGGCTGGTCTCGGGAGAAGCCAATCCCAGGCTGGCCATTGTGCAACCATATCTTTATAAGGTCTTTGTGGTGCTGAGTGCATTGGGAATCGATCATTCTATACCGGTGACATGCAGTTGGATTCTCCATATCTTTCTAAACCTGGATGTTGGATTGCTGTAATTTTTATTTAGAAACTAAAACACTGACTTTGGTTTAGTTCTTTATTATATGGGTGTTATATTGCAGATTTTGCTTTCCTTGTTTGGGGATATGTTATGGAATTTAACCTGTTGGTTTCATGGCCTTCAAATGCTGTTCCATGAAGACCTTTAGGCTATTGCTGACTTTATATATATGTATATATGTATATATATGCGTGTGTGTATATATATATATGTATATATGTATATATATATGTGCATGCGTGCGTGTATAGTGGGTTTGTTTGCTGTTAAATATAAAACTTTCAAGATATTCCCAGTTGCAGTATATTGTGAGAGGAAAATGACTTGCACCCCCTAAAAGTCATCCAAGAAGGGTGTTGACCTGGTTTCATGTGAACTTTTGGCAGCAAAATAGGCTTTTGACACTGAAAAAAGTACCCCAATCATTGTGTACTGGAGGTGATCCAATTACATTCTTTTCAGGTAGCTTCTGGGGGACTGCTCCAATGATTTTCACTAGATGTGTTATATCTGTATGTTACTAGGCACGCTCTGTCCGCTAAGGAAAATTGTTAAGTGAGTTAAAAATTCATTGATGGATCACATTTCTTTGGTGGTGTTATACATCAGATGGTTTCAAAATAACATGATTAACACTGTCATATCTCTATTGTAATATCTCGATGTTCTGATGGCAGATCTGTCAGAGTTTAGAATTAGGTAGAATTATGGAAAAATTGGAGAAATTCGGTTGAATGAGAAACAAGGTACTGATGATTAAGTGATATATTAAGAACTGACTATAATGTAACATCTGCCTTAATAGGTATTCGTTTCAGAGTATAGAAAGATTAGAGGCCTGGTTCATTTGCCAGAGGATGGAGATGCGATCTAGAACTCATTGCTGAAGACTATCATATACTAAATGATCTGATTTGTCTCTTTTCTGTGTATTTATAAGTTATTGGATTTGTTGAATACAGATCAAATTTTTTCTCATGTTCTTGCACTTTGAGCATTAATGAAATTTGGAAGCTGTGTAGAGTTGTCCAATCTATCATTGCTAGGCCATCTCTCCATCTCCTCCCTCCCTCCTTATCAACTTATTGATTCGATTTTGTGAAAGTGCTTGAAATCCTTTCCTTCAGTGCTTATTTGGGCCCTTGGATCTTGAGTCTGCTAACTATGGTGCAGTCTCACTTATGCATTTTAAGAACAAATTTGATGCCGAAATACATTTTTTAAAATACCATTGCAGGCTGAGAGTGCAACTTTTGCCCTCAACTTAAGTGGCTCAATACTGGGATCCTTGCCGATAAGGTATGTTTTCTTGCATCTTATTTGAAGTTATGGATGTTTCCCTTTTCATTGGTCTTTGGCTCATCTACTTGTGAACATTTTAGGGTAAGCCCATCGAAGACACCTGTGCGGCCACGAGGTCCTCCTCGCCAACCCATGCATTGAAACTTTTAGGTCCATGACATGGCTGATAGCACTCTTATATATATACACATAATATAAAGGAATTTTAAGGTATATCTCTCTTGGTTTATAAGTTGTTTCTATGTAGTTTTTTTTTTTTTTTTTTTTTTTTTTTTTTTTTTTTTACGTTTAGTACCTTTTGCAAATCTTTCTATGTCTAGGGGGATGGATTGTTCTTTTCTGGCACATAGAGTTGGTTGGGACGTGAGGCTTTTGACATTTATCAGTAGACAATGGAACAAATATTCCCCGGATATCTATGAATGAAAACTGTTTCAGTTGTCCAAAAATCTTGCTGACTCTGTAACCCTTCAATTCTTGCTGGAAGAAGCTGTTCTGGTTGCTTCTTCTTATCAATTACTTCTATTGATTATGAAAGGAAAGCTTGCATCCTGCTACACCTACTGGCTGTAACCAGGTGGTGGTTTGCTTTGGAGTTCTGAACTTTCCCTGGATGAATTTTCACGTGCTGATGAAGAATACTATCTTCTTGGGTGGTGTGGATTAATTTATATATCTATTTCACGATTAGGGACTGGCTTCATCGGTGTGGGAATGTTGTTACCGATCACTGACCAGTACTATTTGTTATGAACAATCCGATCTCGCATATTTGATGTTATCTATGCTTAATGTTGATTGAATGCTCGTATGTGGTCAGAAATTGCCATCCATCATGATTCACATATGGGTTAAGGCTTAACAGGTCTGGAACCCGAAGAAATTCAATAAGTTGCAACCCCAGTTTCGTATCTGTTTTGGTGTTCTGGGTCTCTACTGTGGAGCAAGAGAGGTGAGAAGAGAAAGTAGCAGCTTGCAGTTGTGCGAATTTTGGAGAAACGGCTCAGGCTATTTAGTTAGATTATAAAAATTAATTGTCAGATCCTATATTATGGACCTTGTTCTTGTACATATAAATGCAAAGGAAAAAGGGAAAAAAAAAAAAGAGGAGAGAAAAGCCTTCCTCATGATAATATGGGAGCATATGCGAGAAACCCAGTGCTTGTTAATGGCCCCAGGCAAAGTTTGCAGCAATATCAACCGAGCTCCTCCTCCTTGATAGGCTCCAATCTCCTTGGCAAGTCAAACTCTTCCTTCCTGCACACATGACGAACAGAGGTAGCCTGCCACCTCCCTCTCAAGCATCCTTCGAGGATTAGTTGCCCAATTTCAGCTTCACTCTGTGAGGCAAGCTCCTTGAACTCCCTCGCCGTCATCCGAACCTTGATCTGGTGCGGGCCTTTCGATGTCCGCAAGCTTCGAAATAGTCCACGGTGCTCCAGAGGGTGAACTGAATTGCTCTTACCCACGCAACTGCCCATTATTCTCTCAAGATCTATAGCCTTCTCAAATCAGCTTACTGGGTAATGGAAGTAATGGAAAATATGTGTAGGGAGGGGAATGCAGATTGGGCAAATTTTCTTAAAGACAAACGGTGACGGCGAGGAATGGAAACAAAAAAAAAAAAATGTCAAGCTTCCTTCGTCGTCCGGGAACCGCTTGTTCTGAGGACACGGCAGACGAGCTCGCGGGTCCTCGGCATGCTTTCGGTTGGCGCTTTCTTGCGCGTCGTGACGGATAAGCATGCACTCCAAAGCTTATTGCAGATTTGTGGGACCGTGGGATGTGGATAACGGGACGACTCGGCTCCGGGTGGACCGGAGGGTCAATGGGGAGAGGAAAGCACCGCTCGAGGCCAACACAAGATTATTTAAATTGCGTAATATACGGCAAGCAGAATGGTGAAATGATTGTATCATTGGAGATCTGATATTTTGCTTCATGACTCAGTTCGGGGTTGAAGTAGAGAGGTATAATCTTGAAATCATTGCCATCCGTGATTGCATAGGTCTGTGCCATACACGAAATAGCACGATGCATGATTACACGTGGCTAACAGAATCAGCAAGTGCCATGCAACCGGTTGTAATTTTAACACTGGACCACTTCAATTAAAACCCCAACCGGAGAGAACCTGATCTCTTATCCATGAGTATTAATGAATACAACTTAAATCGGTTCCAGGAGGATGAGACCAGTACCTATGGCATACAAGTCAAACGTTGAGGATGACACGGCTGGTGGGACACCGTTCCTTCAGGCCCTATCATGTGGGGCACTTGAAGTCGGCACCTCTGATAGCATTAGCATGGAATTCTTGCTAAGGCGTGACCGGGTCTTGAAGCTTGGTTGAGAATGTTTCAAACAACGGCATGTTTGCGATTGGTGGGAGCGTTTTCTATCCATAATGTCACGTCTTGCAAGAATCTTAGCCGATTCATTCTAGCATCTTACCGAGTCCGCCTTTTTGGATATCACTTGTTTTCATCCGTGATAATCTTGGAGGATGAAAAGTTATATAATATCGACGTCCTGCATTAGCTGTGAAAAAGGAGAAATTATATCTTACACCATGCGTACCACGGAAACAAACTAAACGAGTAGGATGGCAATTCAAGACGAGCGCATGATGAGTGAACACGTGATTGGCATCGTATACCACCATGTAGTGTAAGGTATAAATTCTTGTGAAGAAAGGTGTAAATGCTCTTACTCATGAAAATGACCAGAGTCCAGCTATTGATCCATTATTCTAGCACCATACATGGAAATCCTGCTAATAAAGATGGCATGTGTCCGAGATGTACAATCAACATTTCAATAATGCCGGCATCTCCAATTAAATTTGATCTCATCAGGAACAATTTTCTTCAGAAAATGAAGGCCACTTTTTGTCCAATTTGATTTGGAGTGGCCGTATTTCTGTAGGAAATGTCAACTATTGCAATAGCGGTTTATAGCCATTATAATGAAAGACAGCAAATCGTAGAGGGAAAGCAATAAAATGTTTGCTAAAACAATTATCATCAACATTTTATAAGAAATTAATAATCGGATAACAATTAATTAATAATTGATATACGAAGACCTTTATTTCTAGACGTGACAAATTGAGATGCCATCGAACTTGTAACAATGGCAATTATAGCATTATAATAGATGTTATTCTAAACTTGACTTTGATTTATAGGCGCTGTTGGGGATAAATCCCGCTCCTGCCGAAGCCCGGTCCGATGCTCAGCATAATGCAACCAGTAGTCGCAGAAGAGCTTCAGCGCACTGGTCTAACCGAACCCCTTCAGCCGGTCGAACTGCCATGCGGCCGAACTCCCAGCGGCCGAGCTTCTTCCAGCAGGCCGAACTGATCAGATTCCAAGCTTCTTCCAGACTCCCAGTGTTGAGACCGAACTTCCTGGGCTGCCGAACTCTTTCAGACTCCCCACGGCCGAACTCCTTCAGTCTGCCGGACTGTCTAGCGGTCGAACTCCCCAGTGTCCAGGCTTCGGGCCGAACACCCACCACCGACCGAACTTTCTGGCGGCCGAGCTCCTTGGACTCCAAGCGGCAGGACGGAGACGGACTCCTCCCACACGCCCGTTCCGCCATCCGAGCTCCTCCCGGGTTTCCCCTTCAGCCGAACTCTCCTACAAGTCCGGACCCCTTCGGACCGACTCCAGGCGGCCGAACTCCTCAGCGAGCCCTGGCCGAACCAACTAGCAACCGGAGTCCTTCAACTGGCCAGCCGAGCTTCTTCGGGCCTCTCAGCGGTCGAATCCCTCGGCCGAACTCTACAGATGGCCGACCCTTCAGCCAGCCGAACTCCCCAGCTTCCCCTTCAGCCGAACTCTGTTATAAGTCCGAACTCCTCTGGACGAACTGTCGCCTGCAACAAGATCGGACGACGCCTTCCTCTCCGTACCGGACTCCATGCGGCCCACGACTCGCCAGTATGGCTCCCACGATCCACCGGACGACGCCTTCCTCTCCGTACCGGACTCCATGCGGCCCACGACATGCCAGTATGGCTCCCACGATCCACCGGACGACGCCTTCCTCTCCGTACCGAACTCCATGCCGCCCAACGACTCTCTGCCAGACGGCATGACCGTCACCATCAACTAAGCTCCGCTATAAAAGGACCCCTCCAGATACGCCAAGGCTAAGCTCTCTGAACTCTCGACTCTCTAAGCTCTCCTCCTCATCTCTAAGCTCCGGAACTCATTCCGAGCACTCCATTACTGTTGGCCGGAAACTAACTTGACCGTCGGAGGGTCCTGCCGGAGCCACCCCCCACCGGTTCCGGACGGGACTTCGTTTTGCAGGTCCCCGGCGGCGACCTCAGCGGCCTCGACTCCGGCGACCTCCGGCGAGGATGGATTTCTGCACCAACAGATTGGCGCTAGAGGAAGGGCTTGAACCTTCGAGGTTCCCTTGTTCTTAAAGGAGTGCTCGGCGACGATCTCCTCTTCCGCTCCGGACCTCTCCTCTTCCGCTTCAGGATCCCTTCTCAAAAAGGAATGCCCCCCAGAAGAGCCTCAACCCGGCGATCGGCGGCTTCGGCGGCCCGATCCCGTTCGGGCCCGTCTGCTCCCGCTCCGGCCCGGGCAACTCGGGCTCACCCTGTAGCCGCGGTGGACGCGGAACAGTTCAACCTGCTTACCCAGCAGGTCCGTGATCTGACGGAAGCAGTGCAGGCGGTGCAGGCCATGCATTCGTGGACCCCGGCACCCGCTAGATCGACGCAGGATTCCCCAGAGCCCTGGGGCCCAGTCCAGGGGCGACCGATGTGGGCTGCCCGACCTCCAGTCCCCGGGAGAGAAGGGCAACCGGCGAAGAGCCTCAGCTCGGATCGTGGCTCGACCCGAGGAGAGGCTTCGCACCCTTACTGCGAGAAAACCTTGGGGATCAAAGATCGCGAAGATCTCCTGGATCAAAGGCTCTTGGAGAAATGAGCCGGCGTATCGAAAAGCTTCGTCACGCTCCCCCCTCACACGGTAACGACGTCTGTACTGACCCCCCTTTTTCATAGAAAATCATGCAGGAGCCGGTTCCCGCCGAACTTCAAACTCCCACAGTTTGAGAGCTACGACGGGACCACCGATCCGGTC
>QRFJ01001204.1:263213-419590 GCA_006176705.1 Cocos nucifera
GTAGCTGTCCTTTGGGCAGGCTTTGTTCAGCTTCTTGAAGTCGACGCACATCCTCCATTTGTTGTTTGCTTTTTTGACGAGGACCACGTTCGAGACCCAGGTCGGATAGTTGACCTCCCGGATGAGTCCGGCTTCGAGGAGCTTATCCACTTCTTCGGCTACCGCCTTCTGTCTCTCTGGGGCTTGGTGGCGCAACTTTTCTCTGATGGGTCGGTGCCTTGGGTCGATGGCCAGCCGATGTTCTATAACATCGGCGTCGATCCCTGGTACATCCGCTGGGGCCCAGGCGAAGACGTCCGCATTCCTTCTGAGGAAAGCGACGAGCTGTCCCCTAACCTCGGCCGCCAAGTTGGAGCCGATCCGCACCTCATGCCCCGGGTCTCCGTCGTGTAAGGACACAGGGACGAGGTCTTCCGCAGGTTCGCCCCGTTCTTCAGTGAGGTCGTCGCGGACGTCCAGTCCATCAACAAGGTAAGGGTCGGGCCGGTCTCCCCCGCAGGGCGACTGAGTAGCAGTACTTTGCCAGGGCCTTGGTCTCCTCTGACCTCGCCGACTCCGTGGCTCGTCGGGAATTTCATCTTTAAGTAGTAGGTTGACACTACCGCCCGTAGTGCGTTTAGGCCGGGTCGCCCAAGGATTGCATTATAGGCGGACGGGGTCCTCACGACCAGAAAGTCGATCCGCGCCTTGGCCAATTTTGGGGATTGGCCCGCCGTCACCGCCAAAGTCACCATGCCTTCGACCGGAACGGCGTGTCCGGCAAATCCTACCAGGGGGGAATTTACAGGTCCTAAGCGGGTGTCAGGTAGGGACATTTTTAAGAAGGCATCGTAAAACAATATGTCCGCCGAACTTCCATTATCCACCAAAATGCGGCGTACATCATAATCAGCGACGTTTAAAGAGATTACAACCGCATCGTTATGTGGAAATCGGATCCCTTGGGCGTCTGCCTCGGTGAAGGTCACGGGCTCCGAGGTCCTCTGCCTCTTCGCCGGTCCCTCGGATCCGTCGGTCTTTCCCCACTGCGGTCCTCCCGAGACGGTGTTAATGACGCCGAGAGGCGGCCGATCCTCCCCATTCGGCGGCAACATTCTCGGCCGATCTTCCCGCTCTTTAGGTTGTCTTTGCAGGAATCGGCCAAGCCTGCCCCGCCGGACCAGCTCCTCGATTTCGTCCTGGAGCTGGATGCACTCCTCGGTATCGTGACCGTGGTCACGGTGGTAAAGGCAGAACTTGTTGGGGTTGCATTTTCTGGGATGGGAACGCATTCTCTCCGGCTTCCGGAAGTCGTCCCTTGATCTCCAGCAGCACTTGAGCCTTCGGGGCGTTGAGGGGGGCGTAGCTGTGAAAACGCCGTCGGAGGGGAGAACCTTGGCGCGGAGAGGAACCTCGTCGCGGGGGAGAACCTCGGCGCCGGGGGGAACTTCGGCGTCGGGGGGGACTTCGGTGCCGAGGGGAACTTCGGCGTGCCCTTCCGTCGGTGGCTTCCCGCCCCCGAGCCTGAGGTGGAGTCCGGGCTCGCCCGCGACCAGGGGGAGTTCGGGAGCGCGGCCAAGCTTCGGTGCGCTTTCTTTCTTCGGCGGGCCTTCCCGCTCTGCCTACTCGTCGCTTGTCGCGAGCTTCATTATCCTTGGCCTCAAAAGCCTCCTCTGCCCGGGCATAGCTTTCGGCCCGAGCTAGCATGTCAGCGAAATCCCTGGGATATTTCTTTTCCAGGGAGAACAACAGGTCGTTCTTCTGAAGGCCGCCCTTGAGGGCGGCCATAGCAACTGATTGGTCCAGGTTCCGGACTTCCAGCGCGGCAGCGTTGAACCGGGTGACGTAAGCCCGGATGGGTTCCCCCTCTTTTTGCCTGATGGCCAACAAGGAATCCGAGCCTCTGCGCGGCCGTTTGCTGCTGACGAAGTGGGCCGCGAATTGTTGACTCATTTGGTCAAACGATAGGATGGTGCCCGGCTTAAGCGCCGAGTACCAATTCCTGGCCGCTCCCTTGAGGGTAGAAGGGAAAGCCCGACACAAAATGGCATCAGGCGCGCCATGGAGCAACATCGTCGTCCTGAAGGCCTCCAAATGGTCGACCGGGTCGGTGGTCCCATCGTAGCTTTCAAAATGCGGGAGCTTGAAGTTCGGCGGTACCTGTTCCTGCATAATTTTCTGTGAGAAGGGAGGGTCAGTGCAAATATCGTTACCGCGGGAGGAAGGAGTATGACGAAGTTCTTCTATGCGTCGTCCCATCTCCAAGAGCCTTTGATCCAGGAAATCTTCGCGATCCTTAATCCCCAAGGTCTTCTCGCGGAATAGGTGCGAAGCCTCTCCCTGGGTCGAGCCGCGGTCCGAGCAGGGGCTCTTTGCCGGCTGCCCTTCTCTCCCGAGGGCCGGAGGTCGGGTAGCCCACATCGGTCGCTCCTGGACTGGGTTCCCGGGCTCCGGGGAACCCCGCGCCGGTCGAGTGGGCGCCGGACCTCGCGAATGCGTGGCCTGCACTGCCTGCACCGCCTCCGTAAGATCGCGGACCTGCTGGGCAAGCAGGTCGAACCGCTCCGCATCTACCGCGAGTACGGAGCGGGCCCGTGTTGCCGGGGCCGGAGTGGGAGCGGACGGACCCGAACGGGATCGGGCCGCGGAGGCTGCCGACCTCCGGGTCGAGGCTCTTCTGGGGGGCATTTTTCTTTCCAGAAAAGGAATACTGAAGAGGGAGAAGAGAGATCCGGAGCAGGGGAAGGAAATCGTCGCCGAGCACTCCTTTAAGAACAAGGGAACCTCGAAGGTTCAGGCCCTTCTTCTAGCGCCAATCTGTTGGTGCAGAAATCCGTCGCGCCGGAGGTCGCCGGAGTCGAGGCCGCTGAGGTCGCCGCCGGGGACCTGCAAAACGAAGTCCCGTCCGGAACCGGTGGGGTGGTGGCTCCGGCAGGACCCTCCGACGGTCAAGTTAGTTTCCGGCCAACAGTAATGGAGTGCTCGGAATGAGTTCCGGAGCTTAGAGATGTGGAGGAGAGCTTAGAGAGTCGAGAGTTCAGAGAGCTTAGCCTTAGTATGTCGGGAGGGGTCCTTTTATAGCGGAGCTTAGTTGATGGTGACGGCTGTGCCGTCTGGCAGAGAGTCATCGGGCAGCATGGAGTTCGGTACGGAGAGGAAGGCGTCGTCCGGTGGATCGTGGGAGCCATACTGGCGAGTCGTGGGCCGCATGGAGTCCGGTACGGAGAGGAAGGCGTCGTCCGGTGGATCGTGGGAGCCATACTGGCGAGTCGTGGGCCGCATGGAGTCCGGTACGGAGAGGAAGGCGTCGTCCGGTGGATCGTGGGAGCCATACTGGCGAGTCGTGGGCCGCATGGAGTCCGGTACGGAGAGGAAGGCGTCCGTCCGGTCTTGCTGCAGGCGACAGTTCGTCCAGAGGAGTTCGGACTTGTAACAGAGTTCGGCCGAAGGGGAAACCCGGGAGGAGCTCGGCTGGCTGAAGGGTCGGCCATCTGTAGAGTTCGGCCGAGGGACGATTGCTGAGGAGTTCGCCCGCCTGGAGTCGGTCCGAAGGGGTTCGGCCGCCTGGGCTCGCCTGGAGTCGGTCCGAAGGGGTTCGGCCGCTTGGGCTCGCCTGGGGTCGGTCCGAAAGGAAAACCCGGGAGGAGTTCGGGTGGCCGAACGGGCGTCTGGGAGGAGTCCGTCTCCCGAAGAAGTCCTGCCGCTTGGAGTCCAAGGAGCTCGGCCGTCAGGAAGTTCGGCTGGCGGTGGGAGTTCGGCCCGGAGCCTGGCGCTGGGGAGTTCGGCAGCTAGGTAGTTCGGCCCGGACCTTGGCGCAGGGGAGTTCGGCCTCTAGGCAGTTCGGCCCGGACCTTGGTGCAGGGGAGTTCGGCCTCTAGGCAGTTCGGCCCGGACCTTGGTGCAGGGGAGTTCGGCCTCTAAGCAGTTCGGCCGTGTTAGGGGCTCGGCCTGGCGCCTGGCGCTGAAGCTCTTCAGCGGCTACTGGTTACATTGGGCTGAGCGTCGGGCCGGGCTTCGGCAGGAGCGGGATAACAGTCCCCATGTGCCCCCACAGCCGGTTAGGAACAGGAGGAGAATCCCGTCCTAACGCGAGCAAAGTTCGAGTCCAAACTTCGAAACCCACAGGAAAGAAAGGTCTCCCCCGAGTCAACTTCGGCCGGGCCAACTTCGATAGAGACAAGGACCGCGACAACCTCGCCCCCGAGTCAACTTCGGCTGAGAGACAATGTCCCCCCGAACCCAACTCCGACCCCGACCACAGAAGGCGGGATTCACTTCGGCTTCATCAACTTTGGCTGGAAATGAGTCCCGCTGGAGGTGAGGTCTCCCCCAAGCCTCAGCTTCAACTTCAACGTCAACACTGGCTGGAGATGAGACCTCCCCGAGCTTCAGCTACGACAAGCGTGGGGCCCGGAAGAAGGCTTCGGCAGTCGCCTATTGTGGTACTCCCTTCCTTCAAATTTTTGAACTCGGGAGTGGGGGGCTACTGTTGGGGATAAATCCCGCTCCTGCCGAAGCCCGGCCCGACGCTCAGCATAATGCAACCAGTAGCCGCAGAAGAGCTTCAGCGCACTGGTCTAGCCGAACCCCTTCAGCCGGCCGAACTGCCAAGCGGCCGAACTCCCAGCGGCCGAGCTTCTTCCAGCAGGCCGAACTGGTCAGATTCCAAGCTTCTTCCGGACTCCCAGTGTCGAGACCGAACTTCCTGGGCTGCCGAACTCTTTCAGACTCCCCACGGCCGAACTCCTTCGGACCGACTCTAGGCGAGCCCAAGCGGCCGAACTCCTTCGGACCGACTCTCAGGCGAGCCCAAGCGGCCGAACCCCTTCGGACCGACTCCAGGCGGCCGAACTCCTCAGCGAGCCCTGGCCGAACCAACTAGCAACCGAAGTCCTTCAACTGGCCAGCCGAGCTTCTTCGGGCCTCTCAGCGGTCGAACTCCTCGGCAATCGTCCCTCGGCCGAACTCTACAGATGGCCGACCCTTCAGCCAGCCGAACTCCCCCAGCTTCCCCTTCAGCCGAACTCTGTTACAAGTCCGAACTCCTCTGGACGAACTGTCGCCTGCAACAAGACCGGACGACGCCTTCCTCTCCGTACCGGACTCCATGCGGCCCACGACTCGCCAGTATGGCTCCCACGATCCACCGGACGACGCCTTCCTCTCCGTACCGGACTCCATGCGGCCGACGACTCGCCAGTATGGCTCCCACGATCCACCGGACGACGCCTTCCTCTCCGTACCGGACTCCATGCGGCCCACGACATCACCAGTATGGCTCCCACGATCCACCGGACGACGCCATCCTCTCCATACCGAACTCCATGCCGCCCAACGACTCTCTGCCAGACGGCATGACCGTCACCATCAACTAAGCTCCGCTATAAAAGGACCCATCCAGATACGCCAAGGCTAAGCTCTCTGAACTCTCGACTCTCTAAGCTCTCCTCCTCATCTCTAAGCTCCGGAACTCATTTCAAGCACTCCATTACTGTTGGCCGGAAACTAACTTGACCGTCGGAGGATCCTGCCGGAGCCACCCCCCACCGGTTCCGGACGAGACTTTGTTTTGCAGGTCTCCGGCGGTGACCTCAGCGGCCTCGACTCCGGCGACCTCCGGCGAGGACAGATTTCTGCACCAACAGACGCTTTTTGTTAGCCTATATTAGGTTCAATTGTTTGGAGTTTTTCAAAGAGTTAATATATAGTATGTTGGCTAACTCTTGAAATATAATGGAAATCTTAATTTATTGAACTCCGCCTTCACTTCCAACAGTTATGCTCATCTGTGGTCATATTTTTCTAACATGGGAAATACTTTGCTT
Organism: Cocos nucifera; assembly: GCA_006176705.1. NCBI lineage: Eukaryota > Viridiplantae > Streptophyta > Magnoliopsida > Arecales > Arecaceae > Cocos > Cocos nucifera. Next base: position 269,018 of record QRFJ01001204.1, read on the forward strand.
AGGCGGTGGGGCTCCGCGCTCATCACCTGCGGTGATTGGCTCAAACATGCGCCTGGAAGAAAAAAAGATGCGGTGCTTAAAAAAATTTTCTTTTCTTCTGGCCCCACGCATGAGTCAATCAGCGCAGACGGTGAGCGCGAAGTCTCACAGCCCACGATGGGCAAAATATTTTCCTTCCTAACATTAAGATCTTGGAAAATTCTTTCGACACCATGGAGGGTGTAGCTCCACAGACATCACTCACGATGATTGGCTCTCGTGCAAAATTAGAGCAAATTTTTTTTTTTTGAAGCGCCGTGCTCTGGTCCCGTATGAGAGTCAATCACCACAGATGGTGCACATGGAGCTACACCGCCCGTGATATAGAAAATTTTTTTCTTAAGATCTTTCGGATCTCAAATCGTAATGCATGTCTTCATCATAGAGACGTGTTTCTTTTCCAACCTTTCTTCGTTACCTCTAAGATCCTATAACTAGCGTATATCCTATGCCGTGTCAGATATGAAATTATACTATTTTGAATTCCATAATGTTAACTTTTAATTTTGATATTTCTATTTAGAAAGCTCTAAAGGATTTTTTTTATTTTTTATTTTTTATTTTTTATTTTTTTGTCCGGGGGGGGGGAGAGGGGGTAGTAAGCACATGGAACTCCGGCTATATCAATTGAAACCATAGTCCTTATTTCAAAAGAAAATAAAAAATAGAATAAAATCTATATTAACCATTAACTTAGCTAATTTATTTGGCAGTTGATTTTCTTTTTTGTAACAATGAGTAGCTAGAAGGAGTTTAAATAGTGTTTAATATTCAAGAATAGTGTGTGAAGAAACTCTGCTGCAATCGATCCTAAGACATAATTATGAATATCAGAGATTTTTTTAATAATCATTGTTGAATCTCCCTCTAGTCAAATAGCTTTGAAGTTGAAATGATGAACTGTCGTGACTATAGCACTTCATATTGCTTATAGCTCTGACATTGGTACAATAGTTATTTGAGATTGCTGTACTCTAGTACATAATATATTACCTATATGATTCCTTATAATCTAGCCCATTTCAGTATTGCCTTCATTTCAAGAAGCATCAAAGTTTATTTTAACTAGGCTATAGGGAGGGGGTACTTGAAAGACGAGTTGGAGAAGGGTGAATCGAGCTCACAGAGCTGTCGATACCCCAATTCTATTGATCCATGGCTTCATTCAACTTTGATATATGGCTAAAATATTTCTCTGTAAGAGGATGAGCTAAATTAAATATGTCGATAAGATTTCTCTTTTTGTTTTGGAAAAGCTGCTCATTTCTACTTTTCCAGATTACCCAAGTAGTATAAGCTACCAGTTTGTATTGAAATAATTGGTGGAACTAACTGAACATGTCCTATGAGTAGTTGAATGAAAATTGTTAGAATATGAGGCGCTGACTCATATTATAACCCGACTTAAGTTAAATATTTAATTTTTTAAAAAATTTGAATTTAAAGAGTCATTTGAATTTAAAGGATTGTTTTGATATTAAATAATGGTTATCTAATTATCTTTTTATGATTGAGTTGCTCGACATCCTTTTAGAAGGTGGGAAGTTATTCGTAAAATTATAAAAAATTTCTAGGATCTTCACCCCTCTTTCCTCCTCTTCTCGAGAAAGAAAATACAGAGTTTTTAGAGTGATTTTAGTTGATTTGGATGTGCTTACTGTGGAAAATACACAAGATTCGACTTGTGATCTTGTGTAATACTGTTCAGATTTCTTGTTTGTGATGAAAAAGAAGAAGTTAATCAATCAGGAGCCAGAATGATCTTGGAAGTCAGATTTTGCTATAATTTGCAATCTTTAATTTTGTGTCGAGAGTTCTGAGAGTGATTTGAGTGGATTTGGATGTACTTGCTATGGAAAATATATAAGGTTCAACTTATGATCTTATGTAATACCGTTCGGATTTCTTATTCGTGGTGGAAAAGGAGAAGCTAATTAATCAGGAGCCAGAATGATCTTGAAAGTCAAATTATGCTGCAATTTGCAATCTTTAATTTTCTATTGAGGTAAACATCTTCACAACTTCTTTCAATGGTATCACAACTTAACATGCTTCTATATTTATCTAATCCTATTTTTGAGACCTCTGGATTTCGCATGAGGCCCCAAAATATCTTAGAACCTCATACATAAGGCGCGTAGAACCCAGGATTGGCCGATTTTCGGCTTCGATCCACCGTGGACTGCGAGAGATAGATGCTCTAGTCTATGACCATGCGTGGACCGCATGGTTGCCACACAGGATGCGTCCAAGCGCACACGACGCCTGGGCTCAGGCCGTCCAAGCACGTGCGGCGCTTGGGCTTGGGCACGCGGACGTGCATAGCGCCTGGGCTCGGGCCACACCTACACATGCGGTCCCTGGGCTAGGGCCATTCGGGCCCATGCGGCACTTGGGCTTGGGCCGCATGGATGTGGCAGTGCCTGGGCTTGGGGCGCGCTTGCATGCATGGTGCCTGGGCTTGGGCCAAGACTGTGCGCGCAGTGCCTGGCTTGGGATGCACCTACACGCACGGTGCTTAGGGTTCGAGATGTGCCTACATGCACGATGACAAAGTTTAGGCCGTGCAAGCATGGGGTGCCTGGGCTCAGGTTGTGCTTGGGCCCAGGCCATGCCTGAGCGCACAATTGCCTGGGCCCAGGCTAGGAGCATGGGACCAGATCAAAATCTTATCTATACATTTTTTTAATTATTTTGAAAGTCCATTCTCTCTAAATAAAAAAAAAAATTATATAATTTATTTTTATAATTACCATCAGAGATCATGAAAATGGTACTTTTCTATTATTATTTAAGATTTCATTTGTCCTATCTTATGTTTATTTTATATGAAATTTTTAGAATAAATATGAATATGTATTATAACATGTTTTTTCATGCTAGGTCTAATATGAGAAACATGCATTTTGTATGTTCATTTTAGCATGATATTGTACATTACATGCTTTATATGATGCATGTTTATCTAAGTGGGAGTCTTTGAACTGGTAGACGAAGGGCTCGTTTAAGGATCATATGAATTTTTTTGGTCCAAGTGGGAAAGGCTCATTTGAGAACTTCAGTATAATTGATGTTTTGTGCATAATTGAATTAGAAGAATGGTGGTGTAGTTAAGTTGCATGTGATGAGAGTAGGCAAACATCAATTTTCCAGCATGAACTTAATTGTATATCATTATTAATCTAATTGCAATCTGCAGCAAACGTGATATGGTGTATATATTGATCTATGCTATTCCTATATGTGCAGAAATGGCTTCAAAGAACATCATTGCAGAGCTCAATAAGAGCAATAAGCTGGACGATGATAATTATGATATTTGGCGTCATGAGGTTTAGTACATTCTTGAGAAGTAGGATGTTTTGGAAATACTGAACTATGTGATGGTTGAGCTGGAGCGTGGGAACATGCAATAGCATAAAAAAGATCATGAGGCTTTTCTAGCTTGGAAAAAGAAAAACAACATTGCTCTCATTACATTGCTGAGTAGTATGGCTGATGATCTCATGTATGAGTATGAGTCTTATAAGACGGCTCAGGCAATATGGATTGCATTGAAAGATAAGTTTGGGGGCACTTCTAATACCAAACTTAGGAGGTTGACCATCAAGTTTGACACATACAGGTTGCGTCCTAATGTTTCGATGAGGCGGTATTTGAGAGAGATGTCAAACATGATTTGGGAGCTGAAGTCAGCTGGCCACAACCTCTTAGATGAACAATAGGTGCAAGCTGTTATTATATTCTTACTTGCCAGCTGGGAGTATATGAAGGTCAATATGACTCACAATGAGTCTGTTAAGATTTTTGCTGATATAGAGCATTATCTTGTTCTTAAGGATGAGCGTTGGGAGGCTACTAAGACATCTGATCAGGCTTTTATAGCTGAGACTGCTGGAACTTCGAATACCAAGTAGAAGGACAAAGGTAAGAAGCTCTGGAAGAAGAAGAATTGGCGAAACAAGGGATTTGGAAAGTCTTTTGAGAAGGCTAAATATGATTTTAAGAAGAGAGGAAAGCATGGTGGAAAGAAAGATATGACCAAAGTGGAGTGTTATAGCTGCCACAAGATGGGTCATTTTGCTCAAGATTGCCCAGAGCAAAATAAGGTAACACATGCGATGAGCATCCTCATTTTCTTTATATTTCTAGCATTGCATTAATGATTGATGCTAATTCTTTATGGACTATGGATTCAGGAGCAACAGACCACATAGCTAGAGATAGAGAAGCATTTATTGAGTACTGCCGGTTGTCTTTTAGGAGTAGATGGCTTTATATAGGAAACAATGCTGGCATTGAAGTGAAAGAGATCGAAATATGAAAGCTAAAGTTACATGGTGGACGAATCCTACTCCTACATAATATTTTATATGTTCCAAAAATTCGATGGAACTTAGTTTTCATTGTCTCTCTTCTTAGATTAGGTTTCAGTATCAATTTTCATAATAATTCAGTTGATATTATTTTAGGAACTAGACTTTTTGATTTTGATTTTCTTTTGAATGATTTTATTCTATTGGACATAATTTCTAATAATGGTTATATTTTAGATAATTATTATTTTGCTTTATCTTCAGTTCTGAATAATATTTCTGATATGAATGTTTGGCATGCTAAACTTGGACATGTGGGTCCAGAAAGAATGAATAGATTGGCAAAAGCAGGACTATTAGGATTCTTGACTAAAATAGAGATGTCTATTTGCCAACATTGTCTAGCAGATAAAGCAACTAAAAAGTCATTTGGGAAAGGAACTAGAGCTGATTTTCTATTACAATTGGTTCATTCTGATATATGTGGTCTGATGAGTGTGAGGGTAAGACATGGAGCTTTATATTTCATCATTTTTATTGATGATTATACTCGTTATGGTCATGTTTATTTGATCTCTCATGAGTTAGAAGTTTTAGAGTGCTTCAGATAATTTATGAGTTTGGTTGAGAATCAATTAGATCAAAGAATTAAGGCTTTGAGAACAGACGATGGACATGAGTATTTATTAGATCAATTCAAGGATCTATGTGATGAAAAGAGAATTATAAGATAATTGACGATTCTTAGTACTCCATAATAGAATGGAGTTGCAGAGCGAAGGAATAGGACTTTGCTCGAGATGTTCAGATCAATGATGGTGCAGGCTAACTTATCCATTTTTTATTGAGAAGATGCCTTAATAACTACAACTTATGTACTTAACTGAGTGCCCTCTAAATTTGTTGCTTTCATATCCTATGAATTGATGGGTAGAAAGCCAGATTTGAGTGTACTATGGCCCTGGGGGTCGGCAGCTTATGTGTATGATCCTTCTTATAGATATGAAAAGTTGGGCCCTAGAGGCAAAAAATGCATATTTATTAGATATTCTGAACACTCAAAGGGTTATATTTTCATTAGTGAGAATGAAGATGGAAGCATAACAGAACTTGAGTCGCAAGATGCCACATTTTTAGAAAAAAAATTTCTACTAGGGGCGATATTGACAAAGCTGTGTTATTTTATGAGATTACGGATCAGCAGGTAAATAATGAGAATCAAGAAAGTGAGGAATAAATAGTTGTACCTCCACCTGTTAATTTGAGTAGGAGGATATTTGAAAGTCCTCAAGAGATATAGTTGCGTAGGAGTAGCCAAGGGAATGTTCTCCGACATCGTTTTGAGATCGAAGGGGAAGCATTAGTAGTTACTTCAAGAGATGTTGAGGAGTCGAGTTCAGTTCAAGAGGCTCTTTCATGTCCTGCTAAAGATAAATAGATGAAGGCAAGGAAAGAAGAGATGGAGTCTATGAGGACTAACTATGTCTGAGACTTGGTTGACCTTCCGTCAGGCTAAAAGGCAATTAAGAATAAGTGGGTTCTCAAAATTAAAAGAAAGGTGGATGGTTTTATTGAAAGATACAAGGCTCACTTAGTAGTTAAGGGGTACACATAATAGGTAGGAATTGAATACGAGGATACTTTTTTGTCTGTTGTAAGATTTACTTTCATTAGACTTATTCTTGCTATAGTTGTCAAGTTGGACTTGGAGTTACATCAGATGGATATAAAAATCACATTTCTCGATGGAGAACTAGATGAAGAAATCTATATGGAATAACTATTAGATTTCATTGAGAAAAGTCAGGAGCGCAAAGTTTGCAGACTCCGGAGGTCCATTTATGGACCTAAGCAATCATCTAGATAATGGTATTTGAGATTTTATCGAGCTATTTTATCTTATGACTTTTAGATATTGATAAGGACCACTGTGTATATGTGAAGTGGTCTGAGATAGATTTTGTCATATTATCACTTTATGTGGATGACATACTATTAGCCAAAAATAGTTTATCTTTTGTGAATACCATTTTGATCTAAATCATATGTGAATAAAAAAAAATTGGGTCTGATATATACACAATATGCTTGTGTCTGAGACATGTCTATTATGAAGTTATTTCTAGAAGCATCATAAGCGTGGATACAAGACATATAGGAGATCATAGTAATATAGCTCTAGATGAAAAAGACTCATGAGGGATTAGAGATGCCATGTATGAGTGTATGTAGATAGATCTAGGATATCTGAGGTACTTTTATGACATATTTGAGAAATAAAAGGATTATAGTATCTTATGTTGGTCCTGAGATGAATTTCTAGTATAAGAGCTTCCAAACTTATCCCCATATGGTCACGGCAATACACTCAATATGAAAATCCAAGAGAAAGCTCTGTATGGATTATCCTATCATATGCGAGCGGGAGATGTTAGAATATGAGCCGCCCATGATAGGCTAACTCATATTATGATCCAACCCAAGTTAAATATTTGATTTTTGAAAGAGTTTGAATTTAAAGGATCATTTTGATATTAGATAATGGTTATCTAATTATATTTTATGGTTGAGTTGCTCGACATCTTTTAAGGAGATGGAAAGTTATTAGTAAAATTATAAGAGTTTTTTACGATCTTTATCTCTCTTTCCTCCTATTTTTGAGAGAAAAAAATGCAGAGTTCTGAGAGTAATTTGAGTGGATTTGGGTGTGCTTGCTGTGGAAAACACACAAGGTTCGGACTTGTGATCTTGTGTAATATCATTCGAATTTCTTGTTCGTGATGGAAAAGGAGAAGCTGATCAATCAGAGCTAGAACGATCTTGGAAGTCGATTCCACTGCAATATGCAATCTTTAATTTTGTATTAAGAGTTCTGAGAGTAATTTGAGTGGATTTGGATGTGCTTGCTGTGGAAAACACATAAGATTCGATTTATGATCTTATGTAATACCATTCGGATTTCTTATTCGAAAAGGAGAAGCTGATCAATTGAGAGCTAGAATGATTTTGGAAGTCAGATTCCGCTGCAATCTACAATCTTCAATTTTATGTTGAGGTAAACATCTTCACAACTTCTTTCAGAAATAATATTGAAAATACTTGGATAATGACCATACAATATAGCCCAAGTTTGAACTGCGTGAGTGTAATTAAAGAGACAATGTTGCCGCATGCTTGGCACAAATTATAGAGAGTATTTTGGCTAGTAAAAATCCCCCTAAGGAATGTCTTGCCAAGGGAGCCCCAACCGATTTCCACGTGAATATCTCGAGGGGCCACTATTTTTCTATACTCTAGATTTATTTTGTCAAAATTCACTAGCAATTTGTATAGCAAACCATACATATCAAAGCTTGCATGATATTTTTAGAGTAAATTATCTATTGACCCCCTCATTTTTAGCCAAATTTCACTAACATCATTCTTGTTAAAAAAAATGTTCAATTAGCTCATTAAGTGATGCAATGTGGTCTTGCTGTCTATCTACATACCTGATCCCAATGGTAAATGGCGGAACTTCTTATCGGTGGATATGCATGGTGCCAGTGGTACTTGAATCAATTTAAGTATATAAAGTAGGCTTCTTTGCAATCAGGTCTCTCAAGTAGGTTACTCTGCAACTAGGTTTCTTAATCTTGCTACTCTGCAACTAGGGTTTTATCAAGCAAGCTACGACTCCAGTTCCTCTTCAAGCCTAGGTCTCCGATTCTCATTAAAGACAGGTTTCCAATTCCTTCTCTTCATCAAGACATCTCATCCTATACCGCGATTGTGGAAGGTTTGATGTTTCTATAGATGCTCAATGTGTGACAAACTGATCGCCAAGCTTTTTCTCGCAATGCACTCAAATTGTAGTTCCTATAGGTGAACAAGGGACGTGGATATTTCTCGAGGCATGATCCTCCCACTTACTGTATCGAGAATGAAATCATCAATAAGCTTCGCTAATGCAAATTAAGAAAAGCTGGAGGGTGAGCTCTGGAGCTGCAAAGCCAATAGGAAGTGTCTCATTTGGCGTATGCTGGCATCTTGGATGATGGTCGGGTTTTCTTCGGCATTTAGTTGGAATGACAACGGTCACCTTTTATGGTCTGCCGTAGAAGATGGCCGGGACTGTCATGATAGATTTAGGTTGTCAAGTACGATGGATCTATGCAACCGATTGGGACTACCATACTTTCTATGATAGTCTAGGAAATCATAAGGTAGATAATGTCTAATCTATGGAATTTATGTATCAAGTGTTATATGGATTGCAAATGAAGCTGTCTCATTCGCTGTTGCATGCAATCCTCCATCTTGTTATGCACTAGATGGTTTGAGGTATGGTTGTTTTCTTTCTTGCTGCAACCCTCTTGCTGTGAACTAGATGCTCTGATCTCTAGCACAAACCCTGTCCACACATCAATTCAATTCAATGGTGCAGCACAAACATGTTCACACAAACCTGGCATGTTTGATATGAATGGAGAGCCGACAGTGAATTGAAAATCAAACAAGGAAAAACGCTTGAATTGCGAGTTGACAATGCATTGCATCGAGACTTTGGGATGTTGATGTGGCTGTGAGAAAGCAACCGACTCCAATGGAGGATGGGGTGCAAGAAAAAGTCTACACGTTCATGATTTTTCGACACCTAAGTTAGCCGGAGCTTGAGCATAGTAGAGAAAAGGAGAGAGAATGGGCTCTTGAGTAGCTTGTGTGTTTCAGGCTTACCCTCGGAAGTCCCTTTTTTATCTCTTTGTATAGAAGGTTGTTGAAGTTTGTTACGTCCTATTCCGTAGGCTGTCAGGATAGGTTGTCTGGTTTATTAGTCATGAGCGCCCGTCAGATTGTTAGTCGTGGACGTCTGCCAGATCGTTAGTCACGGACGTCTGTCAAGCGTACGTTCTAAAATGCATCAGAAGATCCGACAATCTCTCATGCGATCAAATGGGTGGATTAAGGTCGGCGCATGGCCGAGGAGTCGTTCTGGATGCATCTGTCTCAAGGCCGCTCGTAGAAACTCATCCCTATCATCATTGAGATTCTGACTTGAAGGTCGGTCAGTATCCGAACATAGGGTCGGATGGAAGCCGATGAAGATTGCTTCATCTCTGCCTGCAACGGCATCATCTTATTGCGTAGCATCGTCAGTGATATGGATGATCGGGACGTGTATCGGAGAATGAGTCTCAAGAATCATGGCAGATGGTTTGGCTCCATAACACAATGCAAAGCAGTTTCCAATCTTATAGACTGGAATCTATGCATAATTGATCCAGGACTTGAAATTAGTTGAAGAATGGCTGTGCGACTTCAAATTTTTTACACTAGAACCAATGCATAATAGGACTGGAACCTGATATTGAACTGAATCTGGCATTATTGAAATGTAATTGTCCTTTAAATGAACTGACACTGACTCAGAAAAAAAATCATTGAGCCTGGATTTGCAACATGACCTGTGATTAGCACATGTTTCATTTGGAGTCAATTGAATTGCATCCAAGTATGTATGTTTGTAACGGATCGCTAAAATTGAACAACAAATTTCATTCACATCAATAGATAAGTGCTTAATAAAAATTGGTTCATAATGTCAACAAACTTTTTTTTTCTTGGACAGAATATAATGCCAACACAGTATTAATGTAAGGAAACCCAGACATCAATTATGACCACATGTATGTACCCAAAAAAAAAAAAAAAAAAAAATTCTGACCACAAGTATGATCAACCATGGCACTTTTTTTTCCCCCAAAAGTAGTAGGCACATTACTGCACGTCTATATTAACCAAAGTATCATCCGGAATATCAACCAGAGCATCAACCAGTGTCAGCCAAATTATTTATTTCACATCCATTCACATCGATAGAACCAATCAAGTTAGCACTCCTATACATTAGTCGTTTTGTCATTTTGTTGAGAGGGGAGAAGCAGGCAATTGGCTTGCATCTCCTTGAGTGAAGGTCTGAATCCCACACATGGATGGACACTACAACAGGAGAAATTACCAGTGGCAAAATATTTCATGATCAAACAAAATTTCATCTACAAAAGTAAGACTTCAGTGATGAAAATTAACTATCATCTAGGGTTAGTACTTTTTTCTACGATCAAAATTATTTTTGTGGAAAGAAAATATCACCAAATATTTGGCACCAATTTCCGCCATATGGAGATATTTTTCTTCTGGGACAACCTTTACTATATCATGATAAAATTTATTATCACTAAAAATTAGTCAATTTTGTGATAAAATATGTAAATACTTTTGCTTTTGGTGAATTAAATTTCTTGTCACCTATTCTTATTTTCTTTATAAAAAATAAAAACAATCTATGATTACTTTTATTACAAAAATAGTCATGTGCTAATTTCCTTCATATGGAGGAAATTTTTTTGTGAAATCTAATTATATTGTGATAAAATTTATCGTTATCAAGAATTCACAAATTTTATAACAAGATATCTTATTCACTAAATATTTATTATTTTGGTATCAAAAATTTCTCATCGTCTGTTTTTATTTTATTTTTAAAATTTAGAAATTAGCTGCAACTACCATGGATCATCGAATCTTTTATTGATTTTTTATTTTGTGATGAATAATATTGTAACGAAAATATAACCTTTTGACGACAAGTTTGTTTATGTCACCATAAATTAATCCTTAATGATAATTTTTATTTTTTGTGATGAATGATATTATAACAAGAATATAACCTTTTTGATGACGAGTTTGTTAACATCATCATAAATTAATCTTTAATGATAAATTTTTTATTGATGAAATTCTTTTATTTTTTGTGATGAATAATACTGTCATGAAAATATAATGCCTTCGATAATGAGTTTGTTTATATCACCATAGATTAATTTTTTGTGATGAAAAATATATCATAGGTGAGGAAATTGTCACTTTTTCATGATTGAAACCATCATCAAATATATTATCATTTGATGATGAATATATTTTTTATTATAATTAATATATATTTATTGATGAAATATTTCTATTGTCATCGTATGCAAGTACCATGATGATTTTTTTTTTTCAACAAAAATATTTTATGATGAAACTGATTTTTTTGGTAACGATTTTTTCATCAAATGTTTTTTTTTTTTTTTTTTTGCTGTGCATAAGGAAAAGAGATACTTTTGAAGGAAGTTGAGCAGACAATCCTCCTAGAAAAACTTCCAAGGATCGAATCACTTTGAACTAGAAACCTCTTTCACCATATCTCTGGAAAAAGAGATATTATGAAGATAATGACTGAGGTAGTGCATAATAATGATCATATCTCTTTCACCGTACCTCTTTGGCTCATTAGAAGATAATGATAGAAGATTACTTAATAGAACCCTCAGAATGCATTGAACGAGGTAGTGTAGAAATGGCACTAGTGAGATTATAAGAGATTGAACAAATAAAGAATACTTTAATTAACATTAGGAATGTCAATTGTAGTGAACTACAAAAGATTACTAATAAAGTCGACAAATCCATATTGACTGTAATTCTGATTTTAATGGCTTTCTAACGAGAGTTGGGAGGCAACCAGCTCAACGGGTACCAGAGTGTTTTTATATGACATGCACAAGAAGCTCATGTGCCGGGGGGTAGCGTAACAATGCAAGAAAGAATCCACTCCAGTATCGAGTGGTATGTACATCTCATCGTAATATCTCTTTTTTTCTAAAATAACAAGGGTTTCTAATTCATACTTTAAGAGATAAGAAAAGCTGAATACCTTTTTTCTTTTTTTTTTCGTTTCCCGATGCAAAGCTGAATACCTTTTAATGTTGGTGGCCATGCGTTGCGTTTGATGATTTCAGGAGATCCCATCACTGTTGATGCCTTTAAACAAAGTGCCGTAGTAACCCAATAAACTTGAGCCACAAATATAGTGGGCTGTGGGCTAGCTAGTGCCTTTGTCATGTAGCTTTCAAAGTAAAGAGCTTCACCTTTAGCCCATAAAAAAGCAAGAAAAGAAACAAAGGCGAAGAGCTTTACAGTTCATAGGCTGGCTGCAGGTTGGCCACGGTAGCCTTTAGTTTAAAACAAATTAGACCGGGCTTTCTATTTTAATAAAATTATCAATATGGCAGAAATTTAACATTTATTTTTACTTTTAAATATAACTCGTACCAAATGATGTTAATCAGACAAAACGTTGTTATGGTATGTTAACTAGCCATTGAACCTCAAAAGTATAAATTGATGGAAAAATGGTAAATGACATGTATGTTAGGCTTAACAATATCACATATCATAGAGTGTTCATGAATAATATTTTTTATTTATTAAGATATTTGCGCTTTAAATTTGTGAAAAATATAGTTTCCTTAATTCCATTCCAGGAATGGCTTCATTTGAGGGGAAATGCTTAAGCTTTATCTAAAACAAGAGACTCCAGCTGTTGCATAGATAACTTTTGTAGCTCCAATCCACTCCAAGGACATGTGAGGAGTCCCACAATTATCTTCTAGGAAGCCATTTAATTAAAGGAATTAATCACGAGTTAGCTATTGGTGACACTCGAGTTCAACTCTCTTCCCACCAGCTCATTTTGGATGTTGCTGGTTCTTACCAATGTGCACAAGTGCTTATGCCCTGCATTTGATCTACCATGTCTCTTTTCTCTATTAATCCGATCTTTGTAAACACAAGCACACAGCCAGTTTCGTTGTAGTCCAAGACTGTAAGTTTTGAATCTTCTTCTCCCTCCCAATTAAAAAATAATATAAAAAAAAGAGGTGGGCACCATAGAAGAAAATATGGAGCAGATTTTTATTGTGCTATGTTTTCTCTATTGCCTATGTTGAAGTAGAAGTATAAAAGTAGAGGACTTTTCGTACAAATGGAGCCATCAGTCTCATGATAAAAAAATTAAAAAAAAAAAAAAAAAGGACACACAGACATTCTCTTTTTCATGATTTTTAAAATATATTTTTTATCGATATATACTATATAGTTAGATAATTCACATCAGATAAATTAGTTATTTAGCAAGTTAATACACATATCTAGATAAATTGATATATAGTTTTTAGAATATGGTATTCACGAGTATGCAGTATATAGTCAGATATACATAGTTAGCAAATTAATCATCTAGCAACCTAATATATATTTTTAAGTAAATTGATATACAATTTTTAAAATATCATATTCACCAATGCATACCATATGACCAAATGATATATATTTGTTGACTTCTTGATACACGGCATAGGCTTTTTTTTTTGATACATATTCAACAATGATCAAATACACACCTCAAGATAAATCAATATACAGTTTCTAGACATACTGTTTATCTAAAGATGTGTATTGAATCGCTGTTAGATGCATATCAAAGAAATTTGTTGTATGTATTAAAAAGTCGATAAGTATATATCACTTAGCTATGTAACATGTACCGATAAATATAAGATTTTGAAAACTATGCATCAATTTATTTGAAATTATATATTGAGTTGTTAGATGGCTAATTTGCTCAATATATATCATTTAGCCACATATTATTTATTAATAAATTTTATGTTCTGTAAATTATATATTGATTGATATAGAGGTGTATATTAACTTATTTTATAATTAATTTACTTGATATGTATTACTTGGCCATGTTCTAAAAATGAGGAAGAAAGAGAATGATGCTTTTTTTCTTAAATCATGGGACTGCTAACTTCGTTGGTGGAAGTAGTTTTTGATTTTTAGATTTCTCCTTTGAGATAGGTATTAGAAGAAATGTATCAAAATCGGAAGCACAATCCACTTTTTTCGTCTAGTGCCCATCTTATGTGACTTTTATTCAAGTGCTTCTACCCTGCATTTGATCTGCTATTTCTCTTTTTTCTTATTGGCCCATTCTTTGTAAGCACAAGCACCTTGCTGGTTTCATTGCAGTCCAAGACTATAATTTTTGAATCTTCCCTACCTCCCAATCAAAAAAGTATAAAACTTTTAAGAAATGTTTGCTTTGTTTGTGCACCCGATCTGGCTTCTTGCCTACACTGTTGCAAAACATTCTCTCTCTCTCTCTCTCTCTCTCTCTCTCTCTCTCTCACACACACACACACACACACACACACACACACAAACACACACATGTTGGCCCGGTTCAAGGATATGTGCCGGTCCTCAACACTGGGCCCGTTGCTTGCTCCACCCTCTATTTGGAGGACGGGACCTAGTTGAACCTTGCAAGGTTTGTCCCCAAATATTTGATGCATCATTTCCTCGAAACTATTCATCCGAGTCATGGTGCAAGAGGGACCTCTGCTCACTAAATGGATCCTCTGCTGGATGGTGCACAGTGCCACCATCCATCGCATGCACAACATGCCCCGTTCATCATATGATGAATAGCCACGTGCGAATGCACGCCTGTTGCATATGGCCATGCACAATCATCTGTTGCACGATGGATGGCGTATTGTGCACCGTACTGTGCGATATTCTATAGAGAATCCAAGCTCAAAATATTTTACTTGATCCTAATATAATAAAAATTCTGTTGATATTTTAGAATCTCCGATTTCATCTCAATAGAGAAAGATGCCATGCCACAAGATTAGCAAGATACTCTATAGATCCGTAGTTCCACGAGCAGATAATTTTTTGGTAAGACATGAACAGATTCAAAAGATATGAAACATCATCTTCAAGAAATCGTAAAAGATGGAACTCCATCTACGAGCTTAAATACTATATCTTTCACAGCATGCTGATCCATCCATTGAACAAGTTCAGTACACTATACATCCCCAGGTACAACAAATACTGCATCATAGATATATAAATGCACCTGGTAACAACAATTATAATCATTATATCATCCATACCATGTCATATAGTTTCCCGGATACAGTATAGAGCTTGTGCATTTTAAAGTGTTGCATGTAAACTTGTATTAGAAGCATATCACGGTTATGTAGTGGCATACATAGCGAATCGGCGAATTTTGATATTTTGTAGAACAGGATTAACGTGGTAGGCATTCAACTTAATGTTTATTAAAAGTTTCTTCTCTTCGGTACAAGCAAATACAAGTCGGATTAACTCGATTAAATGAAAAACTATATGAACAAAATTCATCAATAATTCAAAAGTATTATTTTGTGTATGTTCTTTTGCTGAATGAAATTCTACCACTCACTTCCAATGTCCAAATCAAGCTAAAACATAAAAGTTGATGAATGGTTGCTTTTAATTTTTTTGCTTCACCTCTTGAGATCTAATGCATTGCATTTGTTTTGTTCTGTTTCACACAGTATCATACCATTCAATGACAGCTTGTATAGCAGAGAACATAAGAATAGAAAACTAGAATTAGCAAGTTATGAACGTGAGCATAAATTGATGGAATACGCCTTCATTTCTTTTTAAAATCACGATATACATACCATGGGATTTGACTACGTCAATTGCCATGTAATAAGTCGCACATCGAAGGTCCACAGCTAGTCTGAAAGGGAAGTGACAAGACAAATGGTAGACATCCACCTGCCGCCTTATGTAGTCGAAGTCTTGTCAAAATATGAAGAATGCACACCTACGGGGCCGGTCAATGGACAAGTCCAAAAGACTCCACGCACTAAATAATTTTCCACATAAATCTCAAAAAAAAAAAAAAAAAAATCCTCATGTACAAGGGCATACGAGGCTAAAGAACGAGACTTCTAGCAGAAGTCTATCTTTTCTTTCCGATTTTTATCGAGTTTTAGAACTTATCGGAGCCCTAGATATCATTCATAAAAAGAACCCTTTTCTCCCTTTAAGCAATTAACTTGCCCCCCATCCCCGATCCACCACAAGCAAGAACCATCGAATTGTCCTCAATTCTTTATGAGGTATGCTCGGTGAGTTACTGCCAATTCAGCACCAAAAGTGAGGTAATCCATCCTAATCTCTTCTATCATCTTCAAGTTCCTTGGATGTCCTTAATAGCTTTATCATCCTTGATTGCTGTTGGAGATTGATGGATTTGGTTGAAGAATCGGTTGCCTTATTTTAGTGCTCTCTTGATTTTTCCTTTCTTTTATTCTTTTGCTAAGCTAGTCGCTGCTGTTAGATGATACCATGCTCGAGGTGCTGAGGGTTAGAGTCATCGAGGTCCCTATCATGGGTCGCTGTCGAGTAAAAATTTCTTTCCTTCCCCTATTTCTCTATGAAGAAGAAGAAAATAAGAGAGAAAAAAGAAAAAAAATCTTCTCTTCTCTTTTCTCTCTCTTTTATTTTGCTCTTTTCTTCTTCTCCTCTCTCTCTCTCTCTCTCTACTTTTTCTTACTCTCTTTTGCAGATATCATATGGAACTTGGACCTTAAGTGCTATGGCCATCTATTGTAATTTTTTATAGTTCATGATCCTTTGTGATTTTCATGTTTGGATCTGTTTGTACGAAGCAATTATTTGTACAATGTTTAAATAGAATATTTTATCCTTAAGTTCGTAGATCGAGAAGTTGATTAATCATTATGCTTGAGTCCGAGATTGTTAGGGATAAGGATTCTTTTACATAATTACCTATATGTATGTTAATTTTTATACTATATATGATGATTTTTGGCATTACATTGAATATATGTTTCTTTATTATATATGAATCATATATTAACTATTTTGGTTATTGATAATGATATATCAAATATTTTAAAATTAAGAAAAAATATAATATAAAATTATTAAATAGTTTATTAATTATATAAGAGGATTTGGACTAGTCTTGATGTGAATTGCTAATCATGAATTGGATCATGATATCTTGAATTGTTAGTCATGTATTGAATCATGACATCCTATTTTGTCACTATGAGTTGAAATATGGATATCTTTTTTGCCATCGCCTGCCGAATTATGGATATTATGGTTTGCCACCATAGACCAAATTATAGTTTACGATTTACCAATCACGGACTGAAACGTGATCATGGTTAGTCCAAAACTAAAAAATAACTATTAATTTGAAATATATTAATGAAACATAAATGATAAGTTATATGAATCCATGATAGATTTGTGGTAATATACTATTGGTGATATATGCTTATATAACTGTGAGTTATATTAGATGCATGATAAAAAATTTCATGATTTATATTTTATCTTTGATACTACTTATCTATTTTTTAAATTATATTATATATTATATTATTGTGAGTGTGTGAGAATTCTTATTATAATGCAAAGCTCATACCATCTCTTTCTTTTTCTTTCAAAGTTGCATAGTATAATTTCAGATGGGTTTGATCATAGAGTTTGATTGATGGAGTCATTTTTTAGTCTTGTATATTTTTTAAGACCTTACTATGTGACTGATCTGAGTGTTGGATTTAGAGCATGATAGTATAAAAATGATAAACCCTACCATCATCCTTACCCTATGGCAAGCTCCATAAGTGACCAACTTTGGCCTTGGAAAATGCATGAAAAATATCAAATATATCATAGAGAAGCTGCTTATAACACTTCAATCACTCGAGAACCGAAAGACAAATGCATGCATTCAATTGTGCATCTTTTCAAAGCTTTACGAAAAGTATATAGTACCTCCACCACCCCAGGGGGAACCACCAAATCCCTCCACACACACACACACACAAAAAAAAAAAAAAAAAAAAAAAGAAGAAGGAAAGAAGAAGAAGAAGAGACCACTTCGCCACAGAATTTCACCATTGTATATATCCTCAAAACATGGATACCCATGTAGCTACAAAGTGAGTAGAATCTAGTTTCAACACAATGAAAACATAAACAACCAATTTTAAATTAAACACAATTAGAAGAATGATATTTTTAGCAGCAAATTCCAACTTAGTCTAGACCGTTATTTGCAAATAAAACACAAACTCATGCTGCTCTTAATGCCATTACTCCCCGTTAGTAGTCTGCAAACAGATCGAGATATTTGGTTTCAACATAATTTAAACAATCTCTCCCAAAAGCAACTTCAGAAATCTGTGTCCATACGTCATGAACAAGGATGAACTTCACAGCAGCTCTAGCTAAACTCTGCGAAATAGAATAGTTGCACTCAACTGTTGCTTCTTCAGAGGCACATAAGGTGGTGACGGACAATTTGAAACTAAAAAAAAAAAAAAGATCTCTCACATATATAATTCACATCATTATGAACTTTTGAGTATCAGACAAACGTACCATTAAAAAAATAGTTCCATCGTGTGTGGGGGTGGTTAAAACTTGCACCTTGTTCTTTTGTTGCACCATCATCCCTGGAAGAAAAAAATTCATATTGAAGTAGCAACGTTCGATGGTTATCTATATACTAAATCATGTTGGGATGATGGCTTATGCCCATTGCATGCTTGAACTCTGAATGGATGATGGTTTGGAGGAATACTTTTCCTCGCACGTTATTGTTATTATTATTATTTTTCTAATTAAACATGGATAGCTCTTTGCAATATTTCGGTGACCAATCAAATGGTGCCATCACTATAAGCATCACGAGAATTATTTGAAGTCAAGCTTAAGGGCTCTCCTTGTCCCTGTCATTTGTGGCTTGGACACCATTAAGTTGCCATCAAATTTGTTGTCTCTCTGCATTCATTCCTTTTATGATTCTGGTGATTCGAAACCTAAAAGTTATCCTACTTTAAAAGATAAGAAAAGCTGAATACCTTTTAATCTTCGTGGCAGTGCATCTGATTGATTTGAGGAGGTACCATCATGGCAGGCATTTTGTTGATACCTTTAAGAAAAGTGCCTTAACAACCCATTAATCTTGACCCACATGCATAAAGGGTCGGCTAGTGCTTCTTGTTGATGTGCCTTTCAAGTTAAGAGCTTTACAGTTCATAGGCCGGCTACGTTCGGGCTCCACCTGTACGTAGCCTTTAAGTTTAGCACCAAATAGACTTGGGTTCCTATTTTAATAAAATTATCAGTATAGTGGAAATTTAATATTTATCTTAAATTTCAAAAATAAAATATCTGATGCTTGGAGCAAATAATGTTAATTAGAAACAAAAAGTTGTTATAGCTTGTCAACTTGCCATTAATCCTCAAAAGTAACAATTGATGGAAAAAAGGATCGATGAAATATATGTTAGGCTTAACAATATCTCATACCATACAACGTTCATGAATAATAATATTTATTTATTTATTTATTAAGCTATTTGCATTTTTAATTTGTGAAAAATATAGCTTCCTTAATTCCATGCCATCAAGGGCTTCACTTGGGGGAAATGCTTAAGCTCTATCTAAAACAAAAGACTCCAGCTGTTGCATAGATAACTTTTGTAGCTCCAATCCACTCCCAGGACACGTGAAGAATCCCATAATTATCTTCTGGGATGCCACTTAACTAAAGGAATTAATCTGGAGTAAGCTATCAGCTACACACGATCGAGTTAAACTCTCTTCCCATCAGCTCATTTTGGATGTTGTTGATTCTTAACAATGTGCCCAAGTGCTTCTGACATGCATTTGATCAACTATTTCTCTTTTCTCGGATGATCCATTCTTTGTAAACACAAGCACCTAGCTAGTTTCATTGAAGTCCAAGACTGTGACTTTTGAATCTTCCCTCCCATCCAATAAAAAATAATTAAAAAAAAAGAAAAAGTTAGCAAACCTCTTCCCCTTACTGATAAGTCTCAAATCATCATAGCTCATTTTAAAGAAATGTTTGCTGGGTTTACCCAAGGGAAACAATCTCTCTCCCCCCCCTAGAATCATTGTCAGTCCTCAGTATCATAACTCAGGATACACGTCTTCATAGAACGAGTTAACGCACCAAAGTTTCAAAAAAATTTAAACCATACGCAAGCTATTAGGTGCTGTGCTTGTCAGATTTTGATGTCATATCCTCCATCTTTCTGAAGTGGAGAAAACCAACCATGCCACTTAGAAATCATAGATGTATCAGTATTTCCCACCAACCCAACACACAATGCTTTAACCGAAACTTTCTCTATGTCCCCAGTCCATGGCATGGCACCTCTGAAAGTGAAAGCCATTATCCAAAACCAAAAAAGAAACCACTGCATCACGACGCATCCAATTTCCCTTTAGTTAATTCCTTAAAAACAGGTCAGAGAAGAACAACCTATACAACAATGATATAAAAGGTTGAATCACTGAGCCATGGCTAACGCCATCTTAACATCATCACCAACTATCTACGAAGTAGGGTAGGAAAGCACAAACACCCAACTAGATGACGGAGGCATCATGTTGGCTGTCGATAAAGTAGCATGGTTTGCTTCAGTGTTTAAGATCTCAGACGTTGTTGCTCATTTTCATTTTTTTCCTCGTAGATTGGTGGCTTTTATGAGTTAATTTGTGAGTTGACGAAGAAATAACACTTTGGAAATACATCTGAAAGAAAACATATATATGAGAAAAATGATTTCCTCAAAACAAAGAAAGCAGCAAGGTTTACTGAAATGTGGATTTGTTGTAACATGGGCAAGATGAGTTTGAAGTTACTTGAAACTAATTGATGCATAAAGATAGTTAAAGAAATTTTTTTAAAAAACAATTTGATTATATCATACAAGGTTAAGATCATAAAAATTCTTATATATGCTCATGTTTCCGATCCTCCATTAAAAATACATGCTTTTAAAAGATCTTTGAGGCTATGTCCAATTTTGAAGTTAGCTCTATATATAAAACTAATTATAAAAAAAAAGATAAATGCAATAGCTAAATGATGATGATCATGCATGTTGACCAAAATGGCACTACAGAATATCATAGAATCCTCGGTAGTTAAAAAATATTGAGAAAAATAAAAATATATGGCCCATTATATCCACCATGTTTTTAAAAAATATGGGATAAGTGTCAACTAATGTGATATTAGAAATTACATCCTTGCATATTTTGACATTTATGAAATGGGAGAAAACAACCTAAAAACTTTTTTTTTTTCTTTTAGTACTGCATAAAATGAGAATTGAACCATCCACTAGCTAAAACGAACCAATAGGACAATAATCTACTTTATTAAAATATGGTTTATTATAGTTGAAAGGTTATTCACATTATAAAATATACTCATTCAAAATATATTGTAATATTTCATATTTTAAAAATATTTTCATAAAAATCAAATTTTTTCCCTTTGATAAAGATAAAAAGCAAATAACTTCATTATATTCTTTGTCTTAAAATATTTAAAAATTTCAATAACTGTAACATAATCCTATATTTATATATAAATTTTTTTATAATTTTTTTTAAAAAATATAGATAGTTTTGCTTATGCTGCAATTAAAGAGTAATAGATAATTTAATATATAAATTTTTAATACTTTTCTATTACATAAATTATTTAAATAATGTATAGTTTTTAATATATTTTTAGTACAAAATTTGGTCAAATAATGATTAAAATCTTTTGCAAAATCAATTTTGTAGGAGTTGGTGTGGTGCTCCCAAGTCTTGGAAGGCCACGAGAGAAGTTAAGGTGTTAGCTCTGGAAGACTGGGATAAGTATGATTCTAGGGTTAGGATAGGAGTAGTCCTAGGGTAGAGCTACATTGGAGGCAGTATATAGCTCTCTACAGGCTTGAGGTTCAGGTATTGAGAATTTTGAGGGATTTGATGAATGCTTCGAAGATTTGGGGATACAAGGTAGAGTAAGAAACCAGCCAAAGATGAAGACTACAGGAAATAAGCAGCTTCAGGATCTTATCGACTTAGATTGAGATGGGATCAACTAAGTTGCAGGTGAGTCGACCTAGTTTCAGAAATAGATCAACTACATCTCAGAGAAGAAGCCAAACAAAAAGTAGTATTTTTGGGACCTTTGATATGGTACATAGGTAAGTCGACTCAGTGCTTCTATGAGTCGACTTAGTTTCAGATGAGTTGACTCAGATTGGATCGACTTAGTGTCACGAGCAGAGCTGCACGGGATTATTGTTTGGATCTAAGATTGAGTTTAATCCTAGATATCTTAAGACCTAATTTGAGAGGTCTTAAGGTGGCTAACTTAGGATTTAGATTGGGATTAAGTCCATGGGATAAGAGCATACAAGACTTGGACTTATGAGTGCTTTCATGTATGGGTTAGCCAGGAAAGTTTTTGAGCTAGGATTTATTAGGATTCATATGAAAATCCTAGGATATATAAATCCATTATATTATAATATTTTTGAGGAGTGGAATCAATACAGAGTTTTTTTTCCTAACTCTTTCTGATTCCAATGCCAAACCCTAGCCCGCAGCCCTTATTTTTTGTTCTTCTTTGATTTTTTGGATTAACACCTAGGTTCTATGCAAAACATTGATACACGGTTGGTATCGGAGCGATACCAGATTTCAATAAATCTCGCATATCCTTTTTTGAGACATAAATAGACATGGCATCAATATACACTCTGGTTAGGATATTTATTTTGAGATAGCAAATCATGTCTTTTCAATAATTTTTTCTAATTTCTTACCCCCCCCCAAAAAAAGAGTTTTTCTTATTTAATGGTAAGAAAAATAAAGACATGTTACAAATTAGTACCTAGTAATTAATAGTAAATTGAGGATAAAATATTATTTTCTTTTATTTTGCAAAAATAATCACTAAAATCATTTAGTACCTAGTAATTAATAGTAAATGAAGGATAAAATATTATTTTCTTTTATTTTGCAAAAATAATCACTAAAATCATGTCGTGAATATATTCTTTGATAAAGACAAGCTACCAACTAATATTTGACAATTTATCATATATATGAGATGAAGTGTTATTTCTTAGCATTTCTTTAAAAATGCTACTAAATAATGTCATGGATTCTACAATCAAAATAAGCTAAAAATTAATACCCAATAGCTTATTATAAATGTTGAGCAACATATTTAGCTGATTTTTTAATAATTGAACTAAAATAATGTTGTGGATTTTGTGATGTTTTGTATTGCAGGAAGCTATTACCATCATATGATGATAAGGTTTATCCATGCTTGAGATTGTTACAAGATAAGATGAGGGTCTTGTCTATATAAAGGCATTTACTATTTAAATCTTCAAGAAGAATAATATATTTTTTCCATGCTCTTCGATATTTTCTCTTCAACTTTGAATTAGCGACTTCTTTTGATTCCTTCACCTTAGAGTTTAGTTGGATTTCTTCCCTTCAATCACTAAAAAAATTTCATTGCTATCCATTCCTTCCATTGTTTTTTTTAAAAATTACTTTTTAGGAAAAGGAGAGAAAAATCTCTCATAAAATTTTACAGAAAGAGAAAGATAGAGTACAATTATACAAGGCAAAGGATGTAACCAGTCCAATAGTTAGGAAGGCCAAAAATGAAAAGAATAGCCCAAAAAGTATAGGTCCAGGTAGTAGCAGCTTGATCTCAATATCACAAATCCCAAACCTCCATCTAGGATAAATCTACATAATTTAAAAATCAAATCACATCTCGATTCATTTAATAAACAAAATTTAAATTTTAAATTTTAGATTATCTAGCTGTTAGAAGACTCATTGTAACATACTAGAAAGCTCACTAGGAATTACTTTCATTGACTTCTACTCTACTCAATATGAAATATCTAGGACTTTAAGGTCCCATTTTAAAGGGAGAGTAACTTTGTTTGTTTTGTGGTGCTTTCTTCATCTCTTCCTTGCTAGTCATTCTCAGGCTATATCCTTCTTTCTATCTAATTAGTATGCATCCTACGTTCCTCTCTTTCAATTTTAAATTGATGTGCTTCACATCTATATCCTGTCTCATTCAACTTTCTATGATCAAGTTATCTAGTGAAACTTATTTTCGATAAAGGACTAAATAGTTCCTCTAGCATATAGTCAAGGCTACATGGCTCATCTTGATGATTCTAGTCAATCATCTCCTTCTACACTTCAAGTCAATTTCAATGATCAAACTATAATTAGGGCTTTGCTTATGAAATCTAAGCTATACGGAAAAAAAAAAAATCATTATTGCATGGCAAATCTAGTACTCTTTCTTCTTGTTTGTATCTATTGATCTAGGATTTATGATGGAGTTACCATCTAGTAAAGCACTAGAAAGCTATTTGATGGAAAGAGACTTATGGGTAAGGATCTAGTTTCATGATTGAGAAGGGCTTACAAGCAAACTCTCATAATTCCTCACACAAAGAGGTCCTAAAAAGTAATGTCTCCTAATCCATCTTGAGGGTTTGCACATGCATGGAAAGAATGAAAATAGAATGGAGAATAGGAAGAGAGAATGAAAAAGAAGATGAGGGGAGAGGGATGTAGGACTCAAATATTTTTTTTGAAGCTTATTTTTTCTTCCTTGATGAGTACCTAGTGGTGAATTAGAGTTCAAAGATCATTATAGGGAGAGTAGAAGAAGGATAATGAGGGAGATGGTTAGGTTTTAGGAGAGAGGTAGTAGTTCAAGAGATGTAGAGTTTTCTTAGGATTTTTTTTCCCAATTCTAATATAGTTCTTAGGGATTTCTCTTATTTTTCTATGGAATTCTTGTTAAAGATTTCTTGGAAGAGGGGAGAGGTGAAGGATCCTAGGATTAGAAATTAATGAGAGGTGAAGTCTCGCTAAATTTAAGGGTTAGGAGTAGGGGGTTGATAGAAGAGAGATTGGTGACATGGCATAAATAATAGGAGAGTCTATTTCTTAGGATGAATTTATTCGAAAGACTATGATTGTGTAGAGAGAGGAAGGATTGATTTGAGAGTTATGATTCAATTAAAAGAGATCTAAGGATTATGATAAATTTGAGGAGATTGTATTTTATTGGTTAAGAGATATGAAAAGTGAATTGAAGAGATAGACGATAGAGATTATGGATGAAAATGAGTCGAGCTACTTACGAGCTACTCGAGCTTGACTCGACTTGGCTATTATTGAGCTTGAGTAGCTCGAATAATTTTTTGAGTCAAGCTTGCATAGTAGGATATCAGCTTGAAAGCTCATAAGCCAATTTAAATTTATATATATTTCTAATAATATTATTTTTATTTATAATATATATTATTAGTAGGATAAGGTTCAAAGCTGAGCTTGAGTATAGCTTAGTTGATATTTAAGTCAAGTCAAGTCGATCTTGAGTTTTATCTTTTATTCATCAAGCTGAGCTCGAGTTAGAATATTAAGGCTTGATTGATCTTGAGCCAAGTTTCGAGCTCAAATATTTTTGAATCGATTCAAGCTTAAGCTTCTAGCTACTTAACTCAACTCAAATTGCTTGCATCCCTAGTAGAGATTCAAGGAAGGTGTGCTAGTTTTAAGTATTTCTTTAGAGAACTAAGATTGTGTAGAGAGCATAGGGATTGATTTTAAATCTATAGAGATCTAAGGATTATAATGAATTTGAGGTGATAAAGTCTAATTGGTAGAAGGGTATGAAAAGAATATTGAAGATGTGGATGGTGGATACTTGATGAGGGGGTGATTATTTATGTTTTTCTTTTTTTTTTTTCTCAAAAGGCTAGTATTAAAGGAGAGAAAAAAGGGCTAGGATTATAGAAGAGTTTATTTAAGAATGAAGAGGGGATGTAGATAGAGTAATTTGATTCTACCTCTCACAAGAATAAGTGATGTGGAGAGTGAATGGATGGAAAGAATGCAATAGGAGAGGAAGAAAAGAATCCAATGATATTGATTAATGATGGCATTAATTAAAATATTTTTATCAATAATATAACTAATCAAATATAATCATAATGAGATTCTCACATTAGGTTGAAGTAATGGTTGATAGTAGATACTATTAAAGCAAAAAGTGATTATGTAGGAGTCTATTATGTGCACTCCAAAAGTTCATTTGCTCCTATAGCATAGAATCATTGGTGCCATAAGTGGAAAATAATATACCATATATAGGAATGGTTGTTGTTAATTTACTAGCCTACTACTTATAGGGCTAGGCAAATTTTCATGTGGACATACCCTAATTTATTTCTAAATTAAATAATATTTGGATGGACTTAAGAAGAAAAAAATTGCCCAATATAGATCTTATATTGTATTGGAGTTGGAGGGCCAAAAAGTATTTCTACTTCTTCTGGATGATTTTGAGATATTTGAAAAAATTTTTGAAATAACTTTCTATCCTATCCAAAAGCTAAAAAGAGTTTACTATGAGAAAGTTCTAATTTAGAGTAAACTTTTGAACAAAAATTCTACTTAAGAAGCTATTTCTATTTAATAAAAATTCTACATAGATGAAAATGTCCATATTAATTCTTCATAATACAATACAACATATAATATGATTATAACATAATATTTATTATAATAAGATAATATTTACCTATATAATTATGATAACATGATATAATATTATAATTATATATAAAAACTAATATCACTATAATCTTTTATAAAAATATCATGCTATAATATTATTACTATACTACAAAATAATGAGATAGTAATATAATATTGTTATTCAATATTAATAATATTATAATATAATAATATCAAAATAATAACATTATATTTTATAAGAAATATGAAATATTATTAGTTATTATATTGTCTAGAATAATTCTTTGTATCATAATATCATATAACATAATAAAACAAATTAGTATAATCATAAATAATATCATATGGTTGGAATAATAATATAATAATAATTTTATAATAATATAATTAATATGATATAATATAATATAATATAAAAATTTAATTATATTATAAAAATATGATATAATAATATAATATTATTGTATTATATTTTATTAAAATTCATGAATACTTCAAAAATATAGTTACTGAATAGCAAATAATATTTTATTAAGAGCTTTTTTATGCAAAATTTTTTTTGCTTAAAAATCTATAGACAAAATGACTAATATTTGTAGCAATACAAAACTGGGCCATTGACTATTACTTTCTCAAAAAGGATGTTTTAGACCACAGCTACTTTTTACATGAATTATAAGCTAAAAATAAGATATGTTGGATGCATACTAGCGATTTAATTTGAAAGCATTCAATCAAATCTATCGAAAGAAGACACTATGTTTTAGAAAAATTATGCTAATCTATAATAAACTAACCCAACATAACTCTAGCCACAAGAAATTTTAGTCTAATTGTCATGACTCCAATCCAAGTTTGTGAGCTACAGATATGGCAACTGTCATATACTCATAATTAAGGCTTCTATCATGATAATATAAATAATAAAGAGGAATAAATTCAAAACAACCAAACTCCAAATTTCAATAATTCAAAAATCAATACTAATAATATATATCCAGAAGTTTTATATCATCTATTCTTCAAGTTCTAATCAAAATAATAAACTTATAAAATGTTCTACCATTTATAAAGCTACATCGGTATGGTTGGTTTGTGACTAATTCTCTAAATCTGTAAAGAAAGTAAAGTGTATATAATGAGCTCATGAACCTATTAAGTAAAGTACTTTAATTAGATAAATTAGATAATAAGATAATAAGTAACTTTACTAATAATAGACATATGAAATACATTAATTCGAAACCAAATTTGGATATACAAAAAATGTCATGCATGAAATCCTAAACTTTCTTGAAATTCAATTCTATCCAACTCATCCTTTGAACTTTTGTTCACCAAGATCTTTAGCATTTCTCAACAACCCTCTAAAAGTCTTCCTTTTACTCTGCTATACTCATATAAACCTTGCAAAGAAATTTCTCTATTCTTTATTATGTTCTCATTAAAGATAGCAAGAAACCCTTGATTGACTTATAGATCAAAACTTCGATTTTATATGACATACCCAACAATCTTCAATAATATAAGAGAGATCACAATTCAAACATGGTAACTTAGATTTATTAGTAATTCCAATAAGTTGTGTGCTTTTTGTCCTTACAATAAAATCAACTCCATCAATTGAGAAAATACCCTTATAAATAGTATCTCAAACATTTTTTTCCAAATTCTTCTCAAAATAGGTTCATCAAGTACTTATAAATCTACTAAGTTATTAGAAATTAAAGAGAATGATCTACTTCCACTTACAAGATCCAAAAACATCAAAGAGAGAATAAAATAAAATGTTTGCCCTTATGTACAAATCCTTGAGATAGATCTTTTAAGTTTTTTGCCAATTCATTCAAATTTATTCATAATTCTTTGCTTGATTTTTTGATTCCATGAAATTCATTCTTAGCCTGCACAACTTCTTCTTAATGAATCTGAATTCTCAATTAGTCTAAACTCATGATCACGTCTAACTCTCCACTTAAATAACTAATGGATTTATAAATATGGCATAACATAACTTATTTATTAACACAACATGCATTCATATATATTAATTATGTAACCACTGTTACACTCATCCCAGGGTCTAGCTTTAGTAATACTAATAAAAAGATTTAATTGTATAAACCTTATAAACACATCCTATATCAAACCCCTTGAAGTCTTAACTTATGCTTTAGTGTCATATTAATTGTCATGCCCCTGATCTAAAATTATAAGCAAGAGATGTTACATCTGGTGCATATACTTATAGGGTACTTTCCACAAGCATGCAAGGCTCCTATGATGATATCATAAACAATGTAGAGGAATAAAATAAAAATAATTTAATTTTAAATTTTAATAATTCATAAATGTATACTAATAAGGAATATCCAAAAGTCTTACATCAACCATTCTTCATGCTTTAATCACAATAATAAATCTATAATATATTCTATTATTTAACTATAATAGTAATAGTAAAATAAACTATGCAACATCAATATGGTTGGTTCTTATTTCTGAGCACATGCTCATAATAGCATCTCCACCTACAACTAATTTTTTGAACCCGTAAGAAAAGTAAAGTCCACATAACAAGCTCAGTAGCTCAGCAAGTAATAAGCATCTTAACTAGATAAATAAAGTAATAAGACAATAAGTAACTTTACTAATAATAAGGATATAAAATATATCAATTCAAAATCAAATCCAGATATATGACATTATCCAAATAATCAAATTCTACAATAATATCTTTATATAGAAAGTATCATGTATGCAATTCTAATCTTTCTCGAAATTCATATTTATGCTCATAAGTACAATCTTTTTATAGTACCATACCTTTTTTGCCATATGTTTACTTGTTTATTGGGCCACATATAGTTACTTGATAGTCACGGGCAAATGGTGTTGAGCTCCGTCTACCTGTTTTTCTGATTTTGATCGATTTTGCCATTTTATTGACTAATCGATACATATAAAACTTTGATCACTCGATTGCTAGGACCCCCAAATTTTGCTTGACAAAAATGCATTTTTTTCAATATTCAAAATTATATTTCTATCAAAATTTAATTATGACAATTTTAAAAGAGAAAATCTAAAGTCTCAAGGCTCTCACACCAAATTAAAGCAATCATTGGAGGGTATTACCATGGAATTTGGGATGATCATAAGAAAAAGATGTAGAGAGAATAGGGTTGGCTAGGTGGTAGCATATGATAGCTTAGGTCAATCTAATATGGGTAACCCTATCTACCAAATTATGGAACAAGAATCAGACAAGGTACATACAACACATTGACAGTAATGATGGAGTTCGGTGGTGAGCAATGAAATCAAAATGGGCCCATCATACAATGTAGCTATCAAATATTGGTCTCCTTTACTAGGATTTCTTGAAGTCGATGAAAGAGACCCTTTGGGGTCTATCTAACCCAAAGAGAGTAAGAGAATAAATGAGAGGGAAGAAGGGAGAGAGAAAGAGAGAGAAAAAAGGATAGAAATGAAAACAAGGGAGGCTTTTCATGTTTGATCAAGGTGAAGGAAAGTTGATGGTCTAGTGATGGTAGTGACTGACAGTCGAAGGATCAATTAGACAAGGAGGCAATAGTTATTAGCAGCATTGCCAATGATAGCCAATGAGACGAGGAAGGCTAAGTTTGAAAAAATATGGTTTAAGACTTAGGCATCTATTATAGCTTAACTTACTCATCGACGACCATAATTTCACCATGTAGTCATGGAGAGATCCAAGAAGGCTTAGCCGGTAGTTCAGATAAGTGATAAAAATGACCATAGGAAGTATGGGGTTGATTTCAAAAATAAGGGATGGCTTATTGCTTGAAATCTGGCAATCCCATGATCATGAGATCCTAGCTGATGATGGCTGTTCGATAAGAAGTGAGGTTGGAAAAGATGATGGCACAATATCTTGGCTCCAACAAGGCATTGAGATGAGAGCAAGTCAAGAGAAATCGATGAAATAGAGATGATAGCATGTGGAAGAGAAAGGGATGAGGCTATTCAGTTATATGTTTGATAGTGGTGTCTTGTCAAGGGGGAGTGGTGGTCTTTAATTAGAGATGGAGACTAGGGTTAACTCCTAGCCTTTGATGGCCTCTAGAAGTCTGAGGAGATAGAGTCCGCCTCCTTCTATATGTCGAACATGGAGTACTTTGCTCGGCTAGGAAATGGGCCTTCGAGATCTCAATATACTAAACTGGACCAAAAGGATCTAGGCTGCCTCTTAAACCCTTCATATTTGTCATTGTATCATAATTGTAGTTAGAGCAGACGAGCCTATAGGCTAGGCCTTGCATAGGCCATATCTGGATTAACTCTAGGCTCAAAAGGAGCAAACTTATATTTAAGCTAGATCCACATTAGAGTTGATCATGGGCCGAGTCTGGGGTAAAGAAAATGTCAAATTTTAAATAGGCACGATCCAAAGCCTAAATAAAAATGAATATAGTTTAAGCTTGAGGTCCAACCATAATTAGCTCTAATCCAAATTAGGCCGTAGTTAATATATTTGCAACTATAGTACGTCTCAACTCAAAAAATTGCAATATTTTTAAATATTATGTAGTAGATGGAAACTATCTTTGGACGAGTGGTTTTTGTAACTCATAGGTGACTTTCAGTCCGAGGGCAGAATTGAGGTGATTTGGTGAGACTTGTTTCGTAGGCATCCTTTATGTTGGATTTGGCTTGCTTATGCTTTGGCAATGGCCTAAAGATCATAAATAACCCGACACACATTGTACTTGCCATGCCGAGCAGTATTCAACCATTAAGCAAAATCACAAGTGGAGTCTATACTCCAATGATGCATCTCCAACTTGTTCGTACAACGTTAGCAACGTGTTCAGCTCCATCTTGACCTCAGTATATTGACAAAGCATTCGCCCCTAATTCTAGATATCCACATTGCATCCAAAATTGGAATTTAATTATAAACTTGAATCATTTTGTTAAATTAGATCATGGTACAGTTTTTGGACACCCTTGTGCAAAGATCATTTACATCGACTCGCTTGTTTCACAGAGAAGAGTACAAGATGGGTCTCAACCAAATCGATTGCAATCCATCTCTTCAGTGCATATGCCTCACGCAAGCCTTGCCTGTTGCTTTTGTATGCAAGTGGGAGGATTCACTAATTATGAGTACTATTTTTTAATTAGTCAACCATACATACCATGCGTGGCTGAAATTATTACTTGCTCAACTCATTTACAAATATTGCATTTCCCTCTAACTAATCTGAAATTGAGGAATACAACAAAAGTTAAGCAAAGAGATGATGAGGGAGTCCAGTGCGCCATCCTCCACTAGCCGACCCACCTGCATGCGCGTTGAAACCAAATCCATCTTTTCTACCCTCCCTTTACCTCCATTACCCCCACCCAACAAGCCCTTAGGAAACACGCAATGATGCTTTAGTCTCACCTTTCTTTAAACAATAAAGAGAAAAAAGAAAGCAACACCACCACTTCTCTGTACATTCCTTATTCGATGCATACCCGTTTAATTCCAAACTTCTAACAAGCTTTGCCAATGCCAAACGCTTCTCCTACCTTCCCTTCTTTTTATTAGGGCATTGGCTTCTCCCAGCTTCGTTCATTCCAACACCACAGCTTGGTTCCTTTTGCTCTCCCCCTCCTCCTCTTCCCTTTCCAAGGCAAACATGGGCAATTGTATTGCTCTCTCCAAACCCAATAGAGAAATCTTATGGGATGACTCTTTGGAAGATCATAGAACCCTATGGATCGTGAAGACTGATGGCAAGGTGCTAGAATATCATGGAGAGTGCATCCTTGTAAGGGACCTTCTACTAGATTTTGATGGTTACGGGGTCGGTGTCTCACAGCAAGCATCACAACATCTACCACCAGAACATCAACTAAGGATTGGGAGTGTGTACTACCTTCTTCCTTTGGGTGCAACTAGTCTTACCTCTAAAGATGAAGATCCTTTGTCCGAGGACACAAACATTCTAGGTAGCAGCTGTAAGAGAATTAAGGTGGTCATAAAACGGCACGAGCTTCAGGAGCTGCTTTCCAAGACGATTTCGGTTGAGGAAGCACTGTCGAGAATTTTGAAAATGGAGGATCGCAGCTTTCATGATAGTCCAAGGAGCTGGAAGCCGCAGCTAGAGACCATACTTGAGGGTTGCGAATAGCTAGGGCTTATTAGATTGGATCATTAACTTATCACCAGGATAGAAAAAGAGTCAATTAGTACAGAATTTACAAATTAACATGATGCATGTATTCAGTAGGTTGAAAGCAAATTAACTCCATGGCCTTGTTTTATATTGCTGAAGCTTGCACGAATAGTATTCTAATCGCAAGAGGCTTATTGTTCACCATCCAATCTTTAGTGTTGTGAAATTTTTGAGAAATTGAAAAATTCTCATGGCCGGCTCCGGTGACAATGAAAAAATAAAATGAAGAATGTACTAAAATTTATGATCAACTCAAGGCTAATAGATTACTTTATTGTTTTTTTTTTTTTTTTTTTTTTTCCGGTTGAGAAGATGATGAGACGCCCATCAAACTACTGCATGGTGAAATTTTTTCAAGAATTGAAAAGCTTAAGGATCGAAATTAATGGAAAAAAGAGAAAAAGGGAACTATCTTGTTGCTTGTAGATCAAGTAGCATGCAAAGGATTTGCATTTGCAAATAAAAATGATGGAATTCATTTGGGGTTACAAAAATCATTTCCGATTTGGTGGCTTGTAACTTACAATACCATAAGAGACCTGGTAACTCTACAGCCACCATGACTGTAAACATATTATTTAATAATAATAATAATAATATAATATTTTGTGTTATAATTCATTCTATAATCTAAAATTTTATGATACATCATAATTAATAAAACGCCAACTTTGTAGGACAAATTCAATTCATGTTCAATTCCGTAGGCCCTATGAGTCGATTGGAATTGCCAGTGAGGCGGAATTGCTTCTCGCTGGACACTGCCGCATTAAAGCAGCGTTAATATTTATTTATTTATTTATTTTTGTGTCATTTTAGTGACCAATTAGTGTTAATACCTTTTAATAACGATATGATGCACTCTTTTTGAAGTTGTCAATGCAAATGCATACATTATTCATGGTACTTGGTAGATGCACTGGTTCAACATAATGCTGACATTTACGTGGTTTATGCATAATTTTGTGCATTTTGATGAGCACATCCTACAAACATTGTGGTTTGGGGTAATTGCATACCTTTTGACATGTCTTGCATGAATCTTTACCCTTTTCAGTAGATCACTCCATAAAGACTTCCGGATTAGAAGTCATCCACAACTCTACAATCATTTTTTTGGCAGGAGGCTTAATTCTAACCAGTCAATTCATGCAAAGTTTTTAAGTTAAATAGAACATGACTCCGAGAGAAAACTATTGTGAGAAAGCGTGCATTGATTAGCAAGCAATTTGGATTTACGATACCTTTTTTGCTAGATCATTAGGTGGGAAAGAACCTATGTAACTATTTTTCAATTGCCAACAGGATATAATTAGCTTGCCCTAGAAATGAAATGGTTCCATTACCAAGATAGGATATGGACATTACATATTGTGAGATAGAACTTTGATGGATAACATCTGGCCTGTGTGATCGATGACCCATCAACACAAATGAAAAGAGGAAGAAAGAAAACCAAACGATGGGACCATCGCACAATTTTCTCATCCCACCCCCACGGCAAGTCTGGCATTATGAGAAAAATGAATGAAAGAAAGAAAGAAGAAATCACACTTGATTTCATCCTTTCCTTGGCTATTTTGGCCGGCAGAATCATGATAAGGAGAACAAAAGAAAATCGCATTGGACTGGCTGATTCGGCCGAATCACAATAAAAATGAAAAAAATAAAAAAAAAAGAAAGAAGAAAAAAGAAAATTAAGCATGATTTTCTGGTAAGGTGATTTGGTCGTAAGATCGTGATCAAGAAAGAAAAGAAAAAAAATTACAGAAAAGAAGACCACAGCTACTATGAGCCTCATCTCCTCATTTCTTTTTTGGTGGATTCTCCACCTACTAACACTGATTTTCTCCCACTCATTTTTGTAAGATGGATGTGAGGAGATTAATTGAAGATTGTCGATTTCTTCCCTCTATTTATTTTTCTTCCACCAGTTACTTTGGCTATCAGTCTTCTTCTCCTCTTCCCCTCTTTATCTCTCTCTCTCTCTCTCTCTCTCTCTCTCTTCTTATCTCTAATTCTTTGTTAGGCTTACCATGCCCTATTTTGGCCACCAGATCAATGATTATGGTAATCGCTGGAGCCTAGGTAAGACTCTGATATTTTTTCTTATGCTTTTCTTCACTTGATCCTCTCCCTTGTGGTTAAAATTCGATAATGGATTGTTAAAAAATAGCCTCAAAACTACTTCCGTATTCTCCCTTTTTCCGACCGTGCTGCCCTCCATAGTAGCTATCTTCGCATCACCATGCTCCTGTGATTGACACGCTTGCCGAATATGACCATAGTTAAGCAACTGTGCCTTTTCTTCCTTATTTTAGTAAAGGATGGGCTCATGCTGCTTCCCCATTTTGCTAGAAAGAAGAAAGATACACGCGCGCACGCGCGTGCGCACACACACACATATATATAAAGAGAGAGAGAGAAAAGAAAAAAATTGATCCCATCTACCGGTTGATCTTTTCCTTCCTCCTGACTTATAGATCTCACTCAAAGATTTTATTCTTCTTAATGTATCTTTGGGTGGACCCTGATTGAGGATTCTAGACTGGCATTATGAAGACTATTTGGATTGATCTTTTTCTTTTTTTTCTTGATTTGTATTTAAATCAAGTCGAGTCTATCATGGATCCCCTAAAACTTCTTATTTCATAATTAGATTTCTAAATAGTATATATAGATTAATTTATCTTTTATTTGATAGATGAAGCCGATTTGTCTATTTGATCTAGAAATATCTTGATGAACTGAGGTAAGTGATCTTGACATGAATCTTACTGATTTTAAATTGCTAGTCAATTTTAATAAAGAATAAAAATATAAATTTAAATTATATTGATATTATTAGCTCTATATATTTTTTTTAAAAAATTTATGATCAAGCATATT
Source organism: Cocos nucifera (assembly GCA_006176705.1). Classification (NCBI taxonomy): domain Eukaryota; kingdom Viridiplantae; phylum Streptophyta; class Magnoliopsida; order Arecales; family Arecaceae; genus Cocos; species Cocos nucifera. Next base: position 304,668 of record QRFJ01001204.1, read on the forward strand.
ATTGTCAAATGATCCATGTTTTTATAGCATCGCCTTATGTTACTCATGTGTGAATAATTTCTCAATCATAAAAAGTGTATTTTGATACCAGAGTGATATGTATGATACAAATATGAATTATAAGTTTTATGAAAATAGTTGAATTGCTCTAAATTTATTTAATATTTTATTCATATATGATTTAAGAGATTATGTTTTAAAATAATGTGACCTAAAGAAATATCATTGAAGAATTTAGATCATAAGCTCTCAGATAGTTATTGTTGCTGTAGAGCTCCAGAAGATTGTTGATGTGGCTGGAGCTAGATGCCATCTTGGATCCATGGAATTGGAGGATATCAATAAAGGAAGTCTACACTCATTGGTGGTGTTCTGATGGGGAATCCTCCGATGCTTAAGTTAGCCAGAGCTTTGAAAACAATAGAGAAAAAAAGAGATAAGAAGCTGGAGAGCGGAGAGTGTTCTTCTTCCCTCTCCCCTTGCTTATGCCTATCTCTTCTTTCTTACTTGAGGGTACTCTTTGTATCTCTTTTGTATGAAGGTTGAATTCGTAGGCCACTAGCCGGAACCTATGAGTTTTTTAGGCCTAACGCTATAGGCTGTTAGGCTATATTCTGGATCTTTTGTTAAGGAAGAAATTTCTCCCACTTTTTCTAAGTTGAGGTTGTTAGTTATGGATATCAGTCACAGACTTCACCGATGTAGGTAGTCGAGTTGGGGGTCCTGAGTCCACATCCAGTGTGACTTCACCATGTCATCTTAGATGCATCTTAATAGAGCTATGGTTTTGGTTGGCGGATCACTCCCATAATAGATGCCTCCCACTTTCGAGTTTAAAGTGCTCCTTGGGCTTCGAGCAAAGGAAGTAGTTGCCTTGGTAGTTGAACCATTGACTTGGTTTCTTCTTGCGCACATTTATATTACTACCTAGAAAGGGAGGAATTTTGGGAATTTAAGATGTGTTGTTTTGCGACTTGTGCTGCTTTTATTAGGGAGGGAACTCATGAAGTCATAAGATGATGCTTCCGAGAGAAGAAATTTGGAGATTGCCCCTAGACTCATTGGGACCTACCATGTGGCAAGTGGCAATAAGTTCTAAGATGTACTTTGTAAGTTGTCTCATGCGGCCAGATCAAATAAGGGTATGATGAAGAGTTACAAGATCCATCACTTCAGGATTGGCCAAATGGCAAGATCTGACAATTCGATGATCAGATTTACATCGTCAATAGTCCTTATAAATAGACCATCCATCCGATGAAATTTCTTGCCATCGAACTGCTAATTGCATTCTTGTCATCATAAACGTTAGGAGAAGATTTTCTTTTCTCTATTTTGTAGCCAGAAGCCATTTCTGTCATCCATCAAAATGGTAGTGAAGAAGAAGATGAGCTCCTCGAGTGAGGAGTCCTTGTCCAAGAGGGCAAGAATCACCTAGCCGGATCCTCTTGCTCCTTGTTGGTCATAGTCCGAGCCTTTTGCATTGGAAGCCTCAGAACTATTTTAGGCTCCTCGTTATCTTTTCGATTAGACCCAACCTTCTTCTGGGGGGTCAACAAGGCTCAAGGCAGACCCTTGCTCACTCAAGGGTAGAGAGGGGTCTACTGAGACTATAGTAGAGATTCTCGCCAAGGTCAGGTACAGGTGCATTACGGAGTATAAGGCTTTGGCAGATTTTGAGGACAAGCTCATCGAGGTGTCATCAGCTACCTTCATCCAGGGTTTTAGGACTATAAGGCACATTTGCAGTGGATGGTCTTGAAGCTAAACTTGAGATGCCTTCGCCCCAAGAATAGTGATGAAGAAGTCGAGGCATTTTCCTTGGATGAAGACTAGGTCTTCTTCTTTTTGGACTTATTTTTTGGTACCTTCTTTTTGGCATCACTCTATAAATAACTTTTTAGTTAATAAAAAAATATTTTTATTGTATTTACCTTCCATATAAAGCTCTTTGTTTCTTGCAATGTTTTGTGTTGGTTGGTTCTCTTCTCCTCGGTCAAGGGCTCAAATGGTCCAAATGGATCGGCTTTCGTGCCTAAGCTGGGACCTCCCTTGGCCTTATTCAAAGTGCTTGTTTTGTCAGTATATGGTAATTGAACTTTTGAAAATTGCATGGTTGTTTGTGCCCTAGGCGCTGGATGTTGATTGACATTGTATCATTTTTTGTAGATCAGAGGAGATGATCCATCTTGGGAGTTGCATGTTAGAGAACCATACAATTCGATGACCTCATGATGGGGCTTTGCATTCAATATTAGTAATTGCTATCTAGGAGGTATAGTCTCCAAGGCCTTTCAGGTGGCGATATTTATCACATGATTAGTAGGGTATTTGAATGTGCCTAGGCTTGCCCCACCTATAAGTAGGTGTTTTGTTGCTTAATATTGGTATTGTCTCGATGGTTTTCTACAATGTCATGATGGTGACATCTTGTCTAGCATCGAAGAATCGTCGATGCTCTTCTCCATCTTAGAAGATCTTTCTTTAGCAAGCATCCTATCTCAGCATGGGACGTATTGGAAAATCCTAATGCTCCAAACGTGGGTAAGCAACGGCGGCCATCTGGGGGCTTATAATGCATTGTCCTCCATAAAAAGATCTCAAACCTTTCTAGAGGACTTGTCTCTTTCCTCTCTTAGTATAGTTTTTGGCCCTCCTTAAAGGAGTATCCAGGAGGTGGATGGGTTTCCAAAATGAAAACAACCATTCCATGCTCAATATCCTATTATGGAGGTCGGTGCTTATCATAAAATGGAAAGTTTTGCTCTCCTGTTAGGGGTTGCATTGGCTTGGGCTTGGCTTTGTGCTCCGAAGGCATCAACTAGGCCCAAGCTCTATATTTCTTTTTTCTTTGTTGTAATGATCTTTGCTTAATTAAAATTAATATATAATGAGTTTCTTTAGGATGTACATGAAGCTCTTGAATAAAGTGCTTCTCTTACTGAGATTTTTTTTGTACTTCATCTAATGTTTCTTTCGTTATTATTATCGGCTTCCACTAGCAACATGGGGTCCCCAAAGGGTTAACCCCTTTTTGGCTATCATCGCTAAGTCTTGCTGGAAATATGGAATCCCTAGAGGGTTAGCTCATCTTCTATTATCGATCATCACCAACTTTTGCTAGTACTATACGATCTTCGGAGGGTTAGCCCCTCTTTTGTTGTTGTTGATGACTTCTAATGGTAGTATGGGATCCCTGGAGGGTTAGTGTAAAGAAATACGCAGAGTTTCATGCATGAATTTCAAATTTTTTTTAAAAATAATGCAGCAGAACATGCAGATTAAACCATTTAATCTATAAATGCATGTAATCAAATTACTAAATCCTACAACTAGGACCTATAACATATCATAATACATTATAAATATGAAATTAAAAGAGTTTGGTATTGATCAAATCAATATCTTAGATCTAGAATGATTCTAGATTCAAAACCTAGATCACATCTAGATGAGAGGAGAGATTAAATCTTTTATCTTGCACAGGTTGAGAACTCCATGGTTGATTCTGTTATTATCTTTGGAGCTGCATATACGTCTGACCTCTACAGAAGATCCACATGAGGCTATAACAAAATTGGAGATTCGTCGAATGAAGATCCGCTCGAAGTGCTAGCTTCTTGCGGATTCCTCCGGATGGTTAATCTAAATTTATTCTTCAAATTTCTTGGACATTCCAAGAGATGAAGAATAAGAGAAGGATTAAGAGAGAAATCCAACCTTTGAATCTCTCATAAATTAAAAATAAAATATATTAAAAAAGAATCCTAAGAGAAGATAAATCTTCTCTTTCAAGACATCAATGACTGATGTCCTGAAAACATCCTTATGCTAAGACAAAGGGAAGACCTTCTCCTCTAGTCTTTTCTCATATTTTCAGATCTTACATACTCTAATTTTTTTTTATAAAAAAATTATACAAAATATAGAGAAGAAGAATTCTCAAAGAAACTCTAAGAGAAAACCATCTTCTCTTTTCCTTTTCTTATCAGGACATGATCAAATCATGTCCAAAATTGATCTTCATGCCCCAACACCTTAGAGTATAGATCCCCATGCCCTCATCCTCTCTCTCTCTCTCTCAAATTTTTATCATATAAAAATTATATAAAATAAATAAGAGAAAAGTACTTAAAAGAAAAATAAAGAGAAGACAATTTTTTCTTACCTTTGTTCCTTCAAGACATCAACATTTGATGTCTTGATGAAGATCTTTTATTCAAGAAACTTGGTTCCCCAAATCTTCATGCCTTCTCCTCCTTTTCTTCTAGTTTTTCATAATTTTTTTAGATTTTACATATCCTAAACTTGATAGGAGGCATCCTTCCTTTTATATATGGAAGACTAGGTCAAAACCTAGTCTTAAAAGGAGACCAAGGAGGAGTTTTAGGAGGCGTCCAACTCTTGGATGCCTCCTCCCTTATTTTTTGGATGTGAAGATTAGAAAATCATATGCAAAACCAAAGAAATTAAGTGTACAAGAGAAAAAAAGGCATGGAGAAAAAATTTCATAAGGAAAGAAGGTGTTTTGGAGAATTGGGATTCTTTCAAAAAGAAACAAAACCAAACTACTTACCAAATTTGATCAAATCAAATTTTAATTAATCTCTTCAGATATTTGGTGCACGGAGAAGCCTTATTGGTGTAAAAAATATCACATAAAGATCTAAAAATAAAATATGGGCATTGACTTGTATTGGTGCAAGGAAGGAGTGAGAGTCCCAATCCAATTGGGACTTTTCTTGTTTGACTAGATCAAAACTATTTTGAATCTAATTTAAATTAAATTAAATGCAACCTAATTAAAGATGATCCTAGTATAATTAGAAGCTTAATTAAATCAGATTAAATCATATTTAATTTTAATTTAAATTTTAATTCAATTAGGAATTAGGTGCACTCAAATCCTAGTCCAACTAGAAATTATTTTTCACTTGCAATTGGCTTATCCAATAAACCAATTAGACTTAATCTAATTAAGTTCAAACTAATTTTAATTAAATTTAATTTAATTAAACTTAATCTCAGCTTGATTGCTTAATCAGATTGAGCTAATTAGCAATCTAATTGCTAATCGATCCTCCTGCAATACTTGTATTAGGTCAAACATCAATCGCATTGAATGTTTGACCTCAAAATGATTCTCAATCGTCGATTAATTATTTAATTAAATTACAATCTCTAATGTATGTGATCTTATAGGTTCGAACCTAAGTCGGTAGTATAGAAACCTATTTTTGTACCAGTCGAAGTAACCATCTAGCAATGATTTTCAATGTCCGGATAGATCAAATGTATGCAACACAACATTCTAGAACCTTGACCCATGGTTACTATATAATTCATCCCTATGATCAATAATGCTCAAGATGACTTCGAATACACTGTCAATACTCATACAAGTCATTTCTATTGTGTCTCAAAATTTTGCAAATCTTGTGACTCCTCATGAGGATTAGCCAGGCCTAAGTTTTGCTAAATTGAAATACAATGAGACATTCTCTTTCTGAAGCTAATCAGGAGTGGTCAATCCTATCTTGACTTACACACCAACTTCATAAGTACTTGACTATATCCAAAAATCTTTCGAATCTATATTAAAAATACAGATAGTTCGGCACCAAAGTACAGTGAGTTGCTTGCAAGTGACCGTGGTGATCTCTAATCGGAGGGACACTTATATCCATTGGTCTTAGCTAGCTACTCTTGATAGTAGAGTGCTACATTAGTCACATTCAGTGCAGATATACTCCTATATGTTATCTGAATGCCATACCAATGTCTCCACATCACTTGATTACAAGGATAATCAATGCATATGGCATACAATGATCTACACTCGATAAGTTATCATTTTTATTAATAACTTATCATTTGATCATGAATAATTTAAGAATCATCCAATAAATTCTTCTTTATCAATTGATTGTTGTTCTAAGGACTTCATCATAATTTAGGAGTTTATTTAAGAAAGATAGAACTTCTATGATAAACCAGCCAAATAACTATTATTATTAGATAATTCATATACTAATTTCAATCATCTACTACTTAGATAATTGACTTTAGGATATATTTTTCAATAATTCTCACATGGACTAAAGCCAATCAGAATGATATCAAATATCCTATCCTCCACTTGAGTTCGTAGAATTTCTTAGTTTCGAGGCCTTAGCAAATGGGTAGTTAAGTTCTCATTTTCATCATTCTTTCAAAGATCAACATTATCCTAATCTAAAGTCAAAGATGATTGTGATGCAGAATATGCTAATTTTTTGATTCTTTAGCCTGAGATATGGCTCTAGTACTATGATAGAACTGGACTATCAGTAGAGGATGCCACTCTCAACCTACTAATAAATCTCAGCAACTACATAGCTTACATGGCAGCATTATATGTCACGATATACTCTACATTACTAATTGAATAGGCTATAATGTCCTGCTTAGAACCTTTCTAGTAGATTGCTCCTGCAATTAGGATATGATACGATATTTTCTTATTGTCATCTTATTCTGAAATTAAAACATCCACATGTTTTAAGTCCATAATTTTATATTTGAGTCAGTGGACCTTAGTATTTCTCAAACACTTAGAAATTATCCATATAATCATCTAGTGGTTCATACTTAGATCAGATTGGTATCTACTCACTACCATTAGTGAGTATACTATATCTAATTTTAAATATAAAAAAATTAGATGACAACCAAACCTTTATTCCTTGCAATGCTGGAATATCATTTTCGATTAAGAGAACTTCATCCACAGATAACACAAGAAATAACACTACAGAATATTTTGTCCACTTACATATGCAGGATTTATCTTTATTCATAACAAAGACATACGTTCAAAATGTATGTTTCAAAACTGAGATAATAACTAAACGGGCTTTACAAGTCTTTACCTTTTCATTTGCGCTATTCTGATCCTTTTGAAAATTCATTCACACTCAATGAATTTTATCCCTTCAGGTGAGTCATCTAGTGTCCATACACTATTTGATTTCATGGAATTCAATTTGAATTATGTGGCTCCAAGCCACTTCTAAAAGTCAGACCATTGCATTGCATCCCTATAGGTGATCAGATTCATGTTCTCATCGAGCTCAAAAGGATCACCATCTTGGACCTAGATATTGAAATATCTATCCAGCTAATGTGGTACTTTACTGAATCTTCTTAAGGATGCCACTTGAATGGGCTTCGGATTTGATCTGATCAAATCCAGTTTTGTAGGTTTACTAAATTATGCCGGTTCATTTCTACCAGTCAAACTTTTTTAAGTTCAACTTGACAGACATCAGTTTTTTGTCTGAGAAACTTCTTTCCAAAAGGAATGCCCTACTTCTGATGAATATTTGATGTTCTTCAGTATGGTAGAGTTAGTAACCCTCAAACACCTATTGGACAAAGATTCAAGTTTATCTGTATGCAAACTTATGACATAGGTTGATCAATCCTAAATCCGAAGATGAAAGAATCTAGGTCTACGCCCAATCCATATCCCATATAGAGATTTATAATAGATTTACTTGGTATATATTCAAAGTAAAACTAGTAGTCACAAGAGCACAATCTTAAAATAGGCAGACAAGTTAAATCCTATTGTGGATTGAACCATATCTAACAAAGTTCAACTTTTTCTTTTAGATACACTGTATTCCAAAAAGAAATCCATCGAGAGAATCATATTCTCTCCTAGATATGTCACAAATTCACTGGATAAGTATTCGTCTCTTTAATTTGATCAAAGAGTTTCAATACCATTTCCAGTTTGTTCTCCTATTTCATTATTGAATCATTTGAATATTTCAAATGATTCAAGCCAGACGCTCCCATGCCAAAATAAGTCATCTATAATGACATATTAATATCTTTCTTTAGTACTTAAATTCATAGATCCATATACATCACTATGTATGAGACTTAGAACTTTATCAGCTCCTTCACCTTTTTCAATAAAAAATAATTTTATCATTTTTCTAAGAAGATAAGATTCATAGGTTATCAATGATTCACAATCATTGATGTCGAGATTTTCCTCTCAAGCTAACCTATTTATCTTGTTCTTGTCAAGATAACTAAGCCTATAATACTAAAGATAGACATTTCTGACATAATCTAACTTGGATATTTATTAAATATGTATATTACACTTAACAGACTGTATAGATGTAAAATATTTTTTTTATTATCTATATATTATTATAATATTATTTATAATAATATCATAACAATCTTTTTTATTGATAAATTATAACCATCTCTGACTAGAAGGCCAATAGAGATCATATTTATCATAAATGATGGAGGATTGTGACATTCATTCAAAATAATATTTTTGAAAATAAGCTTGATAATTCCTAAAGCTAGGATTGGAGCAAGACTTCCATCCCTAACGTTCAGGTATCTCTCATCTTTTCAAATATTCTACTTTTCAATAGTCCTTGCAACAAATTGTATAAGACCACCAGTATCTAATACCCAGATAGTAGAATTATATATAGAAAAATTTTAAGATATTATTATATAACATCCTTAATGAGAAACTCTTACTCCTTTCTCTTGTTCAGCTTGTTATGATCAAGGGAAGCGAAACAATTCTTTTCTATGATCCAGCTTCTAACAGTAGAAGCAATATGCTTGATTTAGGTCAATTTTAGACTAATTATTTTAATTGGGCCTAGAAGTTCCAATACGAATCAATTCGTACAGCTGAACCAATTTCAACTTTTGATACTAATTATCGAAGTTGGGTCCCATGAGTCATCACTGTTTAACAATGATTTGAGCAATTAGGGTTTAGCCTTATTCTGAGAAAAGAGAACAATGACCTAAGTATATAAATTATTTTAAGTTTAGAGACTTGAACTTTAGTCTAAAGATTCTTTCACTATTTTATTCAAATTGGTAGCCTCTACCGTCAATTCAAAAAATTATTTTAATTTTTTAGTAGGTACTAGAATCCACATAGATTGCATACAAGCCCAACTTTAGTTGGCCAACTTATGTACATCTAAGGATAGATTTATAATCAATTATTTTTCTAAATAATTTTTAGTAATTTAATTTTATTTCAAAAATCTAATTAGTAGGCTTTGACCTCCACTGTAAGGATCCGATTAGGTCCAACCATTAACATGACTATACTTGGTACATATAACCAATGAATGATTAGGCCCAACTTTGATTGGCCAACCTAACCACCATTAGAGAGACACTTTCAAGTTATTATATTATGAATGATAATTTCATTAGTCAATAAGCACCAAGCCTTTGGACCTCCAATGATTATTGAGTTAATGGATTCATTATTATCCAACTTAATGGAAGGTTATGACTCAATTATCTTCATAATTTTATCATTTTAAGAATCTAATAATTTTAGAAAATTTAAATTATTAGTGATTCAAGGATAGAAAGGACATAGACCAATTTGCTCTCACTAACTTCACCAAGTCAAGTCCTCCCACTAACTTCTCAAGTCATCGATAAGAACTAGGATCAATTTCAGTCCATGGGCACCTAGATTAGTCTCACTGATTTTCTATGTAACATGGGTTAGCACGAATCAATGAGCAATCTAATCAAAACTTGATTAACCATATTGGTCAGATAAGTAAAATCAATGGAAGGGTCTGCCAAAGCTTGCCTTAGACACCATAAAAAATGGTCAGGTAAGTAGGTTGCCAATTAAAAATCATCGATCTGGGATGCCAGACTTATCTTAGATATCAATCGATTTATCAGTTTTGATTTGATTTATCTAAAGACTCAGACTCGACCACTGAGCCACGATCAATATCCATTTGTTAGATGTATGGACTTTGATCAACTATAACTATTGAATTGATCTAAAGAAATGACCTAATTCTAATTAACTATTAATTAGATTTGATCAATTTCTTAACTAAGTTCATATTTAATCTAATCCTAGGTCTAATCTAGTTAAAGGATTTGATCAAAGCTAACCCATTACCCATTAACCCATATTTTATAAAATTATCTTAGGATCTTCAAATCATAAACCTAGATTCTAAATAATTACTTAATTCTCAATTAAGTTCAAGCTTATGAGTTTTGGATTTATGAAACCTCAGAACTAATTTTTGATTTGATCATTTGAAACATTTTGAAATTGTAAACAGTTTACATTGAATCATATTCAATATATGATTTTAGATCTGATTTATTTTAATATTTCAATCATATCCTAGGATTTCGAATATAGGATTTTGCAAAAAGTAAGTTCTCAATTTAAATTCTACAAAATAAGTACGTCATACATATTCTTGATTCAAAATAAAAATTATATATCAACATATGCAATAAGAGGATCTAGATCTAAACATAAAATACATCATATGGAGCAGATCATAAACTATTTAAAATTAAATTTAAAATTTAAAAATAAATCATAAATTTTTTTAGATCTTATCTAACATATTTATGATTTAGATTATTCGGATCAGTAAATACTAGAATAACCTCTCCACTGTAAGGGATAAATCTTACAGTAGGATAACCTTATAGTAGTATGTATAACTCGATATTATTTAGATTATCTAAATAATCTAAAATAGATATAATATTTATTTAGTTTTAGATTTAAAATAAAAAAAATTAAATTATAAATTTCTTAGATTTAATCTAAATAGTTCATGATTTACATTCAGATCAGCACATACTAGGACAATCTTTCCATTGTAAGGATTAACCTTACAACAGGACAACCTTATGACAGTATGTATGATTTTTAATTAATTTTAATTTTTAAATTTATTCTTAAGTAAATATGAATATGTTATAAAAGAACCTAGATGCTCTGATACCACTATAAGAAAATACGCAGGATTTCATGCATGAATTTCAAAATTTTTTTTGAAAATAATGCAACAGAACATGCAAATTAAACTATTTAATTTATAAATGCATGTAATCAAATTACTAAACCTTACAACTAGGATCTATAATATGTCATAATGCATTTTAAATTTAAAATTAAAAGAATTTGGTATTGATCAAATCAATACCCTAGATCTAAAATGATTCTAGATTTGAAATCTAGATCACATCTAGATGAGAGGAGAGATCAAATCTCTTTCTTTGCATGGGTTGAGAACTTCACGATTGATTATTACCTTTGGAGTCGTACACGCATTCGACCTCTACAGGAGATCTACACGAGGCTGCAATAAAATCAAAAATTTATCGAACGAAGATCCGCTCGAACTGCTAGCTTCTCATGGATCCCTCTAAACGGTTAATCTAAATTTATTCTTCGAATCTCTTGGATATTCCAAGAGATGAAAAATAAGAGAAGGATTAGGAGAGAAATTCAATCTTTGGATCTTCCATAAATTAGAAATAAAATACATTAGAAAAGAATCCTAAGAGAAGATAAATCTTCTCTTTCAGGACATCAATGACTGATGTCCTGAAAATATCCTTATGCTAGGACAAAGAGAAGACATTCTTCTCTAGGCTTTTCTCATATTTTTAGATCTTACATGCTCTAATTTTTTTTATAAAAGAATTATACAAAATATAGAGAAGAAGGATTCTCAAAGAAATCCTAAGAGAAGACCATCTTCTTTTTTTTCTCTCTCATCAGGACATGATCAAATCATATCCAAAATTGATCTTCATACCCTAACACCTTGGAGCACAGATCTCCATGCCCTCATTCTCTCTCTCTCTCTTTTAGATTTTTATCATATAAAAATTATATAAAATAAATAAGAGAAAAGTACTTAAAAGAAAAATAAAGAGAAGACAATCTTCTCTTACCTTTATCCCTTCAAGACATCAACATTTGATGTCTTGATGAAGATCTTTTCTTCAAGAAACTTGGTGCCCCAAACCTCCATGCCTTCTCCTCCTTTTCTTCTAGTTTTTTCATGATTTTTTCAGATTTTACACATCCTAAACCTGATAGGAGGCATTCTTCCTTTTATATATAGAAGACTAGGTAAAAATCTAGTCTTAAGGAGACCAAGGAGGAGTTTTAGGAGGCATCCAACTCTTGGATGCCTCCTTCCTTATTTTTTGGGTTTGAAGATTAGAAAATCATATGCAAACCAAAGGAATTAAGTGCACAAAAGAAAAGGAGGCATGGAGAAAAAATTTTATAAGGAAAGAAGGTGTTTTGGAGAATTAGGACTCTTTCAAAAAGAAATAAAACCAAACCACTTACCAAATTTGATCAAATCAAATTATAATTAATCTCTTCAGATATTTGGTGCATGAAAAAGCTCTTATTAGTATGAAGAATATCACATAAATATCTGAAAATAAAATATGGGCATTGACTTTTATTGGCGTAAGCAAGGAGTGAGAGTCCCAGTCCAACTGAGACTCTTCTTGTTTGATTAGATCAAAACTATTTTGAACCTAATTCAAACCAAATTAAATGCAACCTAATTAAAGATGATCCTAGTCCAACTAGAAGCTCAATTAAATTAGATATAATCATATTCAATTTTGATTTACATCCTAACTCAATTAAAAATTAGGTGCACTCAAATCCTAGTCCAACTAGAAATTATTTTTTACTTACAATTGGCTTATCCAATAAACCAACTAGACTTAATCTAATTATGGTCAAACCAATTTTAATTGAATATAATTTAATTAAACTTAATGTTAGCCCAATTGCTTAATCAGATTGAGCCAATAGCAATTCAATTGCTAATCGATCCTCCTGCAATACTTGCATTAGATCAAACATTAATCGCATTGAATATTTGACCTCAGAATGATTCGCAATCGTCGATTAACCATTTGATTAAGTTACAATCTTTAATATGTCCTATAGGTTCGAATCTAAGCTGGTAGCATAGAAATCAATTGCTATACCAGTCGAAGTAATCATCTAGCAATAGTTTCCGACGTCCAGGTAGATCGAATGTATGCAAAGTAATATTTTTAGAACCCTAGCCCATAGTTATCATATAATTCATCCCTATGATCAATAATTCTTAAAACAACTTTGAGTATGCTATCAACACTCATACAAGTCATCTTTATTGTATCTCAAAATTTTATAAATTTCGTAATTTCTCATGAGAATTATCCAGGCCTAGATTTTGCTAAATTAAAATACAACGAGATATTCTCTTCCTGAAGCTAATCAGGAGTGGTCAATCCTATCTAGACTCACACATCGACTTCATAAGTACTTGAGTATACCCAAAAATTTTTCGAATCTATATTAGAAATATAGACAGTCCGGCACCAAAATACAGTGAGTTGCTTGCAAGTCATCATGGTGATCTCAGGTCGGAGGGTCACTTATACCCATTGGTCTTAGCTAGTTACTCTTGATAGTAGAGTGCTACATTGATCATGTTTAGTATAGATATACTCCTACATCTCATCTAGATGTCATATTAATGCCTCCACACCACTTGGTTACGAAGATAATCAATGCATATGGCATACAGCGATCAACACTCGATAAGTTATCGTTCTTATTAATAGCTTATCATTTGATCATGGACAATTTAAGAATTATTTGATAAATCCTTTTTTATCGATTGATTGTGGTTCTAAGAACTTCATCATAATTTTGGAGTTCATTTAAGTAAGATAGAACTTCTATGATGAACCAGCCAAATAACTATTTTTATTAGATAATTCATATACTAATTTCAATCATTCTACTACTTAGATAATTGACTTTAGGATACATTTTTCAACAGTTAGCCCCTCTTAGGTTCAGTCAGTCATGTTGGTTACAATAGGCCATATCGATTACAGTGAGCCAAAACTAGCTACAATGGATCAGATTGGCTTCAGTAGGCCATGTTGTCTATAGTGGATTGTATTGACTATAGTGGACCGAGGTTGGCTATAGTGGGCCTGATTGGCTTCTTTGAGCCATGTCGGCTATTATGAGTTGAGGCTGACTATAGTAGGTTGGATTGACTTTAGTGGGCCATACGGAATCTCCAGAGGGTTATCTTCTTCATCTCCATCATCGTGGCTCTCGTTTCGACCTACCCATGGACAAGAAGTGCCATGTGGCTTGGTGAGGTACGACATTGGCTCAGTGTCCTCAGATCTTTGTGTCGAATGGACCACTAAACTTTGAAAAGCCTTGGGAAGCTTTTCGCTCTTTTTTGGATATTCAGCCAATCTCAGTCTCCAAGCCTCTTTCAGTCTTCAAGCCTCGGAAGCTTTGAGGCTTCACCTATAAATAGGGTCTAGCAAAAGAGCCGATTTCCTCGATTGGATTGTCATAAGCCTTATGAGATTTTTGTGGTTGCCTCGGAGGTAATATTGTAGAGGCTGAGCCTTGGTCCCATTTATTGTTCCTACGGTTGCTTAGAGCCACAGTCGTAGATCCGATCTCTTACGTGAGTCTGAGTGTTAATCCAGCAAATTGAAGAAGATCTAAGAAAGATGAGAGAAGCCAGGATTTTAGTATTGGAATCAGAAAGAAGAGAGAAAAGAGTTAGGAAGAAAAGCTCAATTGTATTTTCTTTTTCTTGTAAAAATTATAATGTCTTGGTTTATATACCCTAGAGTTTCCATATGAATCCTAATAAACCACAACTTAAAAACTCTCTTAGGCTAACCCAATACATGAAAGTACTCACCGAGCCCAAGTCTCACGTGCTCTCATCCACTATATCTAATTCCAACCCATACATGAATTAGCCCCCTTAAGACCTCTCAAACCAAGCCTTAAAACCCCTAGGATCAACCCAGACCCTAGTCCAAAATAGACCCTCACGTAACTCTGCCTGCGCACTGAGCCGGCTTAGTCTCAGCACTGAGCTGACTAAGTTCCACTGGGTCGGCTCAGTCTAAAACTGAGCCGATCTAGTTCTGTGCCGTGCCTGCAGTTTTGAATGCTCAGCTCTCTATTTTGCTTATGCTCTGAGACTTAGCCGATCCAATTTTGGACTGAGTCGACTAACCTGCAGAAAATCTTCTTTCTGCAGTCTTGATTCTCTGACTTTGATTTCTTACTTCATCTTGAATCTCAGATCTCTGAAGCACCAACCAAGTCTCTTGAGGCCCTCAATACCTAAACCTCAAACCCATGGAGAGCTACATGCCACCTCCACCCTAAGATAACTCCTATCCTAGCCCTAGGATCACACCTATCCTAGCCTCTCTGGAGTCCTCACCCTGGCTCCACCCGTGGCCTTCCAAAGCTTAGGAGCACCACACCATCTACAATCTCCATCTAAGTACGTCCAAGCCTTGGCACACCTAGCAACATCCTCCTACACGATCCTACTGTCCCTGCATGTCCTGATAGCCCCTCATGCTCACCTTGCCACTGCCATTCTTCTTCAACTACTGAGCTCCTTTTGAGACTTTCGGGATGACTACCTCCGTTGTTGAAGTCCTTGGCTTGTTTTTCTACACCACCTTTAGAGTTGTAAGTATCCTTCTTCTTAGCAGCTGCATCACTTGTCCTGGACTTCCCTGGAGATCATGCAACATTTCTTTAACGGCACTCACCGCATATCCTGATGCTCCATCTGATACTGTCCCCTCAGAGCCATGCCTATCTTCCTGCATAATTCTCTCCACCTAGATCTGTACAGCCCCAGCATTGGTGTTGGAATATAGATCCTTCCTCTGCACTTCTTTCAAAGCGGACACTCCCGCTTAAAGTGCCTTACTTCTTCGTATTTGAAGCATCTCTTGAACCTTTTGCTGCCCCTCTATTCGTCCTTCTTCTTTTCTTTCTTGTGCTTCTCTGAAATCACAAGACTCTCCTGGAAGACCTTCCTCTTTGTCATCCATTCTCGCTACTTGTTGGACTTGAGCACTGATACGATCTTCTTGTACACCAGTGTCTTCTTACCATACAACAAAGTTATCACTAACAGATTGAAGCTCTTGAATAGCAAACACAACAATAATAGACTCTTGTCCTCCTCTTCTAAATCCATCCCTATATTGAGCAAGTCCATGCTCATTTGGTCGAACCGCTGAATATGCCCCGTAACATCCTCGCCCTCCTGCATTCGAAGGCTATATAGTTGCTTCTTCAGCATCAACTTATTATACATGTTCTTCCTCATGTATAATTACTGCAACCTCAACCATAATTTCTTGGATGTTCTCTTCTCCAACATACCATATAAAACCTCATCCATCAAACAAGCCCTAATCATAGCACATGCTCTTTTCTCCAAGGACACCTACTTCTTGTCTGTGATCTCCTCCAGCCTATCTTTCAAGGCTGAATCCAACCTCATCTGAATTAATAGATCCACCATCCTTACCATCCACATCATGAAACTTTTCTTTCCATCAAATTTTTCTAATCTTACCTTTGACCCGCTATTCTCCATGATTAATCCAAATCAAATAACAACAAACAGATAGATCTGAAAAATATCTTAACTAGGGATGGTGGACAGCAGCCCTATGATCTCTTTCTTCCTCATGAAGCTTGGATAAAGCCTTTAGATCTGAATCTCGCTGTTGATCTCTATTGAAAATAGATCTTCTTCTTCCTTCATGCTTAACCTTGCTTTGATACCAATTATTATTTTGATGACTGCTCGAAGCCACAGCCATAGATTCGATCTGTTGCATGAATCTGGGTGTTAATCCAACAAACTAAAGAAGATCTAAGAAAGATGAGAGAAGCTAGGATTTTGGTGTTAGAATCAGAGAGAAGAGAGAAGAGAGTTAGGAAGAAAAGCTCAATTATATTCTCCTTCTCTTGTAAAAATTATAATATTCTGGTTTATATATCCTAGAGTTCTCACATGAATCCTAATAAACCATAGTTTAAAAACTCTCTTAGGCTAACCCAATATATGAAAGTACTCACCGAGCCTAAGTCTCACATGCTCTCATCCCCTAGTTCTAATCCCAACCCATATATAAATTAGCCCCCTTAAGACCTCTCAAACTAGGCCTTAAGACTCCTAAGATCAACCCAGATCCTAGTCCAAAATAGACCCTTGCGTAACTCTACCTACGCACTGAGCCAGCTCAGTCTCAGCACTAAGTTGGCTAAGTTATACTAGGTCGGCTTAGTCTGAAACTAAGCCGACCCAGTTCTGTGTCATGCCTACAGTTTCGAATGCTCAGCTCTCTATTTTGCTTATGCTCTGAGACTTAGCCGATCCAGTTTTGGACTGAGTTGGCTAACCTGCAAAAATTTTCTTTCTACAGTCTTGATTCTGACTTTGGTTCCTTGCTTCATCTTGAATTTTAGATCTTCGAAGTATCAATCAAGCCCCTTGAGGCCCTCAATACCCAAATCTCAAGCCCGTGGAGAGCTACATGCTGCCTCCACCCTAGGATAACTCCTATCCTAGCCCTAGGATCATACCTATTTTAGCCTCTCTGAAGCCCTCATCCTGGCTCCGCCTGTAGCCTCCCAAGGCTTGGGAGCACCACACCACCTACACCATCTTACCCTCCCTTGGATCAGTTAGCAACTTACCTTTCAAAGAGTACTATAAGACAAAACACCAGTTAAACTTTTATTACAAACTAAAGTTGTATTTACACTATGATTGGCTATTGTCAATAGTGCAATAATGGTGCCATTGACTTCCCTAAAAAATTAGGAAGGAGAATGATGCCCCTTAAGCTCCATCTCCTTTTCCTCCTTAACTTGGTCTTCTACCCTCCATGTTGCCAGCTGGGGTGATGATAGTGTTAATCATGTCGGCCGTTAGTCGGTTGTCATTGTTCTTCTCGTCAGGCATATGATTTCATCGCTCTTGAACATAGTTGTCGAGATAGCCTCTCTGAATCAATGCCTTAATCTCATTCTTAAGCTAGTAGCATTCATCAGTATCGTGGCTATGGTCGCAGTAGAAGTAGTAGTATTTTCTTTTGCTTCTATCCAAAGCGGACTTCATTAGCTTAGGTCACCACCGCATATAGCCTTGACCCTCAATCTCCGTCAAAATCTAGGATCTAGAGGTGGACAAAGGATTATAGCTATCGAAATGCTAGGGGGACCCTTAGGTTTGTAACTTCTTGGCTGTCAAAAGGATTCCTTTTCGACATGGGCCGCTTGAGGATCTTCACAATTCCTCTTCCTACTAGAGATCTTCTTTCCTACTATCTATTTGCATAGCTCTCGAGCTTGTTCCATCTGAGTATACTGATAAGTACCATAAATTCATTAATAAAAGTATTAATTTATCTATTAATTTATATTATTTTTAAAAATTAATGATCAATTTATATATTTTTAAGAAATTAATATTTTTATTAATTAAAAAATAAATAAAAATAATAAAAAATAAAAAATAAAATTTTATAATCAATGGAAAGAGCTCAGTTTTTTGATTATAATAAAATAAGTTTGAAATAAAATAGAGCTAAAATGAAGAAGATATGAATTTTTAAAGAAATAAAAAAATGGCTCAACCAAATTAATGAACAATTTATATATATTTTTAAGAAATTAATATTTTTATTAATAAAAATATAAAAAAATAAAAAAAATAAAAAATAAAATTTTATAATCAATGAAAAGAGCTCATTTTTTTGATTACAATAAAATAAGTTTGAAATAAAATAAAGTTAAAATGAAGAAGATATGAATTTTTAAAGAAATAAAAAACTAAATAAATAAAAAATGGCTCAGCCAGCTCAAGTCATCGTGCCATATCAGTCGACGCATCCAAATGCGCCGAGCCAAGCCAGCCATGCAAGCTGACTCAACCACGAAAGCCATCAACCGATCTACCATCCAGGTGTAGACCGCCAACTCAGTAGAAATCGATGAATCATGGTGCGACATATGGTGGACCTAGACCCTTAAAGGGTTCATAGAAAATCTATCGTGGCTCATAGGGTATTTTGATCTTTTCACTCAATAACAGGAGTGCTGATTGACTGTAGTGTGTGGTGCGGCCAGTCCACGCGGTCAATGAGAACAGTAATTGCATGATCGGATGGCTACGGTATCTTGCGGTCAAGATCAAATGGCTGTGATTATTTTTGGATTTGATTCAGCTCCAAACTTCACATGGATTACCATCCAATGGCAGAGCATGATCCAGGGGATGATCCAACGGTCCAGAATGCTTCCGACGGTAATCAGGACTCCAGACGCACGATTAGTGGTCAGATTTTCTCCATCAATGTGCGATCAACGGTCAGAATTTAATCCGACCTAATCTGGATTGATACGCATCCGATTTTGATGATTTTTGGCCCCTTGAATTCCTATTGAATGGCTGAATTTCATCAAACCCACCAAAATTCATCTAGGACTTTTTTTTATCCAAATTTTATTCAAGTTTCTTTGTATTTTGAAGATTAAAAAGGCTATTAGTCCCACGTTGCCTAGAAAAAAATCCTCCACCCCCCCTAGCTCTATAAAAAGAACCCCAGGCCTCTAGAAATAGACAGATCTGATGGAAGGGAAGCCAAGTTATAGGGTGGAAACCAAGTTTTGGGTTGAAGATTACTTTAAAGCTATAGTGCTGAGAAGAAGAGCCAGTCTTCTATGCCATCTCCACGCCTACGCTGATCTACGATCTCCTTCTAATTTTTTTTTCTTTCTTTTTATTTAATTTCTTATATTTAAATTATGAATTTGAGTTTTAATAAAGAAAGCTTTATTGTTCTTTTCAATTCTAGCTCTTTAAATTAATTATTCTTTGTTATTCTTTAATTTTATTGCAAGTAGCCGCTAAGATCTAAATAGTGGATCTTAGTACCAAATTTATTTTTGCATAATTTAAATTTTATTTTTATTTATAAATCTATTTTTTGACTTTAATTTTCAAAAACCTTTTTTTTTCTTTTAAAAAATAAAATAATAAAAAAAATTAAAAGTTTTAGAATTAAATCATTACCTCTCTATGGATTCGATCTGACTCACTACTCTCTTCATAATTTTTAATTAATTTAAAAAATAAAGAGTCAGATTTAAACTGATAAATATGGTGTCTTAACGACAACATCGTGATCTTTATCAAATTTTTAGCATTATTGCCGAGGAGGCATAAAAATTAAAATTTTCTCATTTTTTTGAACTTTCTTTTATTGCCTACTAATTATTTTTCTTATTTATTTTGCAAAAAAAATGTAGAAAAGAATAAAGAAGATTAGGGCACGAACAAAACTCTTAATCCTATTTGGTGAGATCATTCCTAAATCCTAAATCTCTTTCCTTATTTTTAATATTTGCTTTATTTTTAAATTAATTAAAAATTACCTCCTTAAACCTAATTAAAAATCTCATCATAAGATTAGAAATCCTAATTATTTAGAGCATCCATCATATTAGTTTTATTTTTATTTTTATTTTTTATTTTTATTTTTATCTTTATATATTTTTTGGATGATTGCTAGAGATAAGGTAAGCATTTCAGAATTCAATTAGTTGCATTCATTCAGTTTAAATTGTATAGAACTCTTTGATTGAAAATTCTTTTGTGTATATTCATATTAAACCAAATTAAGGGCACAACCCATTAAACAAGATAAGGTAGAGATTTGATCATCCTTCCTTGGTCCACAAACAATCAACCAGCATCTTGCATTAATCCAAACCTTAATTCTTAAAATCAATTAGACGTCAACCCTTAAGGATATTCGAGCTCAATAGAACAAGGAATCCTAAGAGTTGAACCAAGTTAGGGTTAATCAATTTGACTGGTGTCTAGAAAAGTGGTTCAGGGATGACTAGGCCTGAAGGAAGGTGGTTACTTAATTAATTCCATTCGCTTATCTGGCTAAGCACAGTTGGTGTTTAAGATAAGCAACGAGGGGGTTCCCACCGATCTTACACTTACCTAGCCAGTTGATTGGCTGATCCTCTACTTGGAGGGCTCGAAGGTGATCTTGGTAGTTAGGAGCTATCTAGACCTAAGACAATCCTTAGTCAGGATTGATTGCCTAACTTGTTTGCTAAATAACATCAAACATAAACCACAAATTAACTCTTCTCTCTATCATCTCTAGATTTAAGACTCCTTAGGATCTTTCTTTAGAACCCTTTTCTTTCTTTCTCTCCTTTTTTCTTAAAATTATAATAATAATAATAAAATAAAATAAATAAAAAAATATATATCTTGAACCATATATTAGGTTGCACTAGTACATGCACGGTAGAAGATCGCTTTTACCTGACCTAGTTAAACCAAATCCTGAAATTGAAAGACTAATTCATATAAGACCAGATAATCAAATGGCTGGAAATCATGAAGAAGCACCTAGGCAGATGAAGGAATACTTTATTCCTTCCACCTACAACCTATCAACTTGCATCCACTTACCTGATATCCCTGCTAGCCACTATGAGATCAAGTCGACCACAATCCAGATGCTCCCATCTTTTTATGGGAACACCAATGAAGACTCTTACAAACATCTGGATAAATTCTTAGAAATTTGCTCTATGGTAAAAATTCAGAATTTTTCTGATGATGCCCTTAGACTAACCTTATTCCTTTTCTCATTAAAAGATAAAGCCAAGTACTGGCTTAGCACATTAAGAAGAACAATTCAAACATGGGCAGAGATGCAACATGAATTTCTTAAGAAATTTTATCCCATAGAATGAACCAATACCATGAGGTAAACCATCACGGGATTTGCTCAACTTCTAGGGGAACAAATTCATGAATTATGGAAAAGACTTAAGAAACTTCTTAGAAAATGCCCACACCATGGTCTATCTAAGTGGCAAATTATATAAGCTTTCTATGAAGGTTTAGGAGATCAATATAAGTAGATGGTTGATACATCCTGTGGAGGTGCATTCATGAGTAAAAGTGAGGATGAAGCTTATACCTTGTTTGAAACCTTAAGTAAAAACTCTATTAACCATGTTTCATTATCCTCTTATGAAATCCTCTTATGAAAGATCAATTTTTCAACAAAAATGGACAGGAATTTATGAGATCAAAACTCCAGAACTTAATTCTAAGATAGACTTGAACATAATAGCACAAAAATTAGATAAAGTCGACCTTATTGCCCAGAAATTAGATCAATTCCTAAATCTAGGTCAACAATCTCCTGCACAATACACACCAGCTTCTAATTATCAGGAGATTTGCCCTATTTGTGCTAGCCCAACACATCATGTAAGTGAATGTCCCACGGTTGCACAATTACCACCTCTTATCCAAGAACAAGTCCAAGCTGCTCAAGGTTACTCCAAACCACTTAATGACCCATATTCAAATTCATATAATCCTGGTTGGAGAAACCATCCTAATTTTTCTTGAAAATCATAATAGACTCAGGCTCAGACCCAAATTCCACTAGTCCAAAATTATCAAAATAGGCCCCAATACCAGAACTATGCCTATAATAAGGGTTAGCCTAGTCAGTCTTCTCAACCACTGCATTATAATCAGCCCTCATACCTACCTCCTCAATTGACCAATCTAGCCGACGATAAATTCAATCAACTTTAATAATTAATTTTAAGCCAACAACAATCAATCACCAGGCTAGAAGCTCAAATAGGATAATTAGCCGAGTCTAGCATGAGGAGAGAACCAGGTCAATTACCAAGCCAACCAATTGCAAATCCTAAAAATATCCAATGTCTATCAACCACATAGATTTACTCATCCATCTAACATCCCACCTAAGAATCCCCAATTAAAAAATGTCAAAGCAATATCTGAACTTAGAAGTGGTAGGATTCTTAAGGATCCATACCAAGATCTGGTGATATACTGATGTTAGCTAAGATAAAAAATTTGAAGAAGAGGATAGTATTGAAACTAATCATGTAGAAAAACCTGAGCTTAGAATTGGCACTGACACTCATAAGATAGATAAAGGAAAGAAGAGAATAGATGAATTAGTTGAGACATATAAACCCAAAGCCTCGTTTCCTTCGACCTTAGAAGCAGACTCTTCCCGTAAAAAGCAAGAAGCACGCAACAAGGAGCTAATGGAACTATTTAAACAAGTTCATATTAATTTACCCCTTCTTGATGCAATTCAGCATGTCCCGACCTATGCTAAATTTCTAAAAGAACTCTGCACCCAAAAGCGTGAGCCATGAACCACCAAAAGAGTTATGCTATCTGAGGATGTAAGTGCAGTCATGTTAAATCCAATACCTCAAAAGATGAAAGATCCTAGTGCTCCCTTAATTTCGTGTGTTATAGGAGGCATAACCTTCAACCGAGCATTACTAGACTTAGGAGCTAGTGTGAACCTACTTCCAACCTTGATTTATGAAAAATTTAGGATTGGAGAACTAAAATCCACATCAATTATTTTGCAATTAGCTGATAGATTTATAAAAATATTGCATGGTTTGATTGAGGATGTTCTAGTTAGAGTAGACAAATATTATTTTCCAATAGACTTCCTCATACTTGACATGGAACCATCCCAAGAACTTAACCAGAATTCCATAATTTTAGGACGTCCATTCTTAGTGACTGCCAGGAGCTATGGACATTTCTTTTGAAAATCAAAAAATAAGAATTAATATTTTTAATATCCCAAAATACACTCAAGAGGAGGAAGACTGTTTTGTAATCAATCAGGTAGATGAAATAGTTGAATCTAATTTCTTCCTAGATTTACTGCAAGATGATAAACCCACTGAAGAAACTCAAACCCAGGAAGTAAATGTCTTGCTTAATTCACCTCCACCATCACATTCATTACCTTGGTCAGTGAAAGTTGAGCCTTTACCCAAGTGAAAAATTGAACCATTACGTCCTTCAATTCAGGCCCCACCATAATTTGAACTAAAATCTTTACTTGAATTACTTAAGTATGTATTTTTAGGATCAAAGAAAACCCTATCAGTAATAATTGCTTCTAACTTAACTACTGAATAGAAAAACTAATTGATAAATATTCTAAAAATATATAAGAAGGCCATAGGTTGGACCATCGTTGATTTAAAAGAAATTAGTCCGTCAATATGCATGCACCATATTTATACAGAAGATAATGCCAAACCAACTCGAGAGATGCAAAGACGGCTTAACCCTAACATATAAGTAGTAGTCAAGAAAGAGGTAATTAAATGGTTAGATGCTGGAATTATTTATCCTATCTCTGACAGCCACTGGGTGAGTCCCACACAAGTTATTCCAAAGAAATCTGGACTCACGATTGTCTGCA
This sequence comes from Cocos nucifera, assembly GCA_006176705.1. Classification (NCBI taxonomy): domain Eukaryota; kingdom Viridiplantae; phylum Streptophyta; class Magnoliopsida; order Arecales; family Arecaceae; genus Cocos; species Cocos nucifera. The sequence goes on from QRFJ01001204.1 coordinate 328,743, forward strand.
CTGAACATGAAAACTTAGTACCAACATGACTTTTTATTGGATGGCGTGTCTGCATAGATTATAGAAAACTCAATACAACCATCCGAAAAGATCACTTTTTCTTATCCTTTATCGATCAAATCCTAGAAAGACTAGCAAGCCAACAATACTTTTGCTTTTTAGATGGATATCCAGGATACAATTAGATAGCAATCTGCCCAGGAGATCAGAAAAAGACCACCTTTACATGTCCCTATGGAACCTTTGCTTTTTGTAGAATGCCATTCGAATTATGTAATGCACCTACGACTTTTCAAAGATGCATGATGTTAATATTTTCAGACATGATAGAAGATTTCTTAGAAATATTCATAGATGACTTTTTAGTCTTTGGAGAATCTTTTAAGAGTTGCCTCAATAATTTAAAAAAAAAATTAAAATGATGTATTGAGGCTAATCTAGTATTAAGCTGGGAAAAGAGCCACTTCATGGTTCAAGAGGAGATCGTTTTAGGACATATAGTATCTAAGAAAGGGATTGAGGTAGATAAAGCTAAATTTGAACTAATTTCTAAACTTTCTCCTTCCATTTTTGTCAAATAAATTCGATCTTTTCTTGGCTATGTAGGATTCTATCATCGCTTCATCAAAGACTTCTCTAAAATTTCTCATCCTTTGTGTAATCTACTTGCTAAGGATGTTTCTTTTAACTTTAATGAAAATTATCTTAAAGCTTATGAAATCTTAAGAAAAGCTATGATCAAAGCTTCAATCATACAACCTCCTAATTGGTCACCACCTTTTGAAATTATGTGCGACGCCTCAGACTTTGCCATAGGAGCTATCTTGGGCCAAAGGGTAAACAAATATCCTATAGTGATCTATTATACCAGTAGGACTCTAAATAAAGCATAAATAAATTATACCACCACTGAAAAAGAGTTGCTAGCCATTATGTTTGCCCTAGAAAAGTTTAGATCATATCTATTAGGATCAAAAATCATAATTTACTCGGATCATTCAGTCTTGAGATACCTGCTCTCAAAGAAAGATGCTAAACCATGATTAATTAGATGGATCTTATTGCTACAAGAATTTGATATTGAAATTCAAGATAAGAAGGGATCTAAAAATGTAGTAGCAGACTATTTATCTAGGATCCTAGTTAAAGATAGTGAATATGTATCAATCAGAGAATCTTTTCCAGATGAACAATTGTTAATAGTTTCACATACAAAGGCCCCTTAGTTTGCAGATATTGTCAATTACTTAGTCGTAGGTCAAGTTCTTGATGGCTGGTATAAGAATGAGAAGGATCGATTTTTTGCTCAAATCAAATATTATTTTTGGAAAGATCTTGAGCTTTTTAGAATTTATGCTGATCAAATTAATCGTAGATGTGTTCCTGAATCTGAATAATTGAGTATCTTACAATTCTGTCATACCCTTGCTTGTGGAGGATATTTTTCTAGACGAAAAACTATGGCCAAAGTATTATAAAGTAGTTTTTATTGGCCAACATTATTTAAGGATGCCCATACTTTTAGTCAGGAGTGTCTTAAGTGTCAAGCCTTAGGAAATATTTCAAAGAAAAACATGATGCCTTTAAACCCCATCTTAGTAGTAGAAATTTTTGATGTATGAAAAATTAATTTTATGGGACCTTTTCCACCTTCCAATGGATTTGAATACATTTTGGTAGCTGTCGATTATGTTTCTAAATGGATTGAAGCAATAGCAACATAAACCAATGATCATAAAGTAGTCTTAAAATTTATTCAGAAGAATATCTTTTCTAGGTTCAGATTTTCACTTGCTATTATTAGCGACGGAGGTACCCATTTTACAAACCACCAATTTTGAACTTTATTACAAAATATGGGGTGACAGATAAGATAGCTACACCATACCATCCGCAAACAAGTGGTCAGGTAGAAGTATCTAATAGGAAAATTAAGAATATCTTACAAAAGACTATTAGGCCTGATCGAAAAGATTGGTCAGATCGATTAGATGATGCATTATGGGCCTATAGGACAGCTTATAAAACCCCTATTGGAATGTCTCCCTATAGATTAATCTATGAAAAAGCATGTCACCTTCCGGTAGAACTTGAACATAAAGCATATTGGGCAATAAAATAATTAAATTTTAATTTAAACCAAGCTGGTTCCAATCGGATGTTACAATTGAGTGAATTAGAAGAATTAAGGCAAGAAGCTTATGAAAATTCAAAAATCTATAAGGAGAAAATGAAAGCCTTCCATGATAAACATATTTCAAGAAAAATCTTTGAACCAAATCAATAAGTCTGGTTATTTAACTCAAGGCTTCGATTATTTTCTGAAAAATTAAAATCTAGATGGGATGGACCTTACATAGTTAATCACGTATTCCCACATGGTGCAATCAAACTCTATGATCCTAGGACTAAAAATTTCTTTGAGGTAAATGGCCAAAGGCTTAAACCATATATCGAAGGGATAGCATTAAATTGAAACATTGATCAAGTACAATTAATAGAACCATAATGAATTAAACTACATTTTGTCTGGCTGAAGACAAAAAGCTTAGTGCTTGTTGGGAGGCAACCCAATACTTCTTGAATCTAATTTATTCTCTTTAGTTTCTTTTCTTTTTAGGCTAAGCTGGAGAAGGACCAAAAAGCTAAAAAAGGATCATAAGCTTGAAGACCCATGCTAAATAAATAAATATAATTTACACCCTTTTATTTATTTTTCCTCTCCATTGAGGATAATGTCAATTCAGTTGGAGGGATAAAAAAATAAAAATAAAAATAAAAAAATATAAAAAAATAAAAATAAAAATAAAAATAAAAAAAATATAAAAAAATAAAAATAAAAAAATAATAAAAAATATATAAAATAATAATAATCAAATTTTAAAACTATTTTAAAATTTTTTGGATAAATCATATTTTAGGAAAGAGAATCTTAAGCAAAATAAACTAGAAAAAATAATAAAGTTAGAAAGTATTAACTAATAATGGTAGCGAGTTAAGAAGCAGATTACTTGGTCAGACCATTGGTAGCCTACTTAGGTCATTTAAAGGCTAACAATACTTCTAATTGCACATGCACACTAATGAAGCACAATAGGTGTTGATTATAAGGCTAATTGAGGATTCAATTATCACTAAAAATTGATAATTTATATATACCTTAATTAAAGAAACTTGAATTTAAGGAAAGAGCTACCAGCTTAAATAAAAAATGTAAAACACAGAGTATATGTGGATTGTTCTAAACTAGAACTCTGTACCTAAGTTAAGTATAGAAGTTCACATCAAACGGTGAAGGAAAGGCCAGGATGCTCAGCATAATTTTTTTTTAAAAAAAGCAGTGTGAAAGCTACCTTAATTCATGCACTTAACTTGGGAGTATATAGAAAACTAACCAAAATAGGTGATAAAAGAAGATTCGTTTGTCCTTTGAATCAACACCCAAATGCTAAGTTAGTAATCACGAAACCAAGTGCTGAAAATCTTTAGATGAACTCTAAGAAAGTTTCTGATTAATTTATCATAAAATTTACTTCTGAAACTCAATACTTAGTTAGTGATACTATCGAAACTTTTGACCTTAAATCCTATATCTATTCTTGTGAAGGAGGATCTCAATGAAATATGGTAATTGATCTAAATTAAATTCTTTCTTTACTCGAGGACGAGCAAAGCTTAAGTTGGAGGATGTGATAAGTATCATAAATTCATCAATAAAAATATTAATTTAGCAATTAATTTATATTAATTTTTAAAAATTAATGATCAATTTATATATATTTTTAAAAAATTAATATTTTTATTAATTAAAAAAATAAATAAAAAATAATAAAAAATAAAAAATAAAAAATTATAATTAGTGGAAAAAGCTCATTTTTTTGATCATAATAAAATAAGTTTGAAATAAAATGGAGCTAAAATGAAGAAGATATGAATTTAAAAATAAAAAAAATGGCTCAACTGGCTCAAGCCACCGCGCCATATCAGTCGGCGCATCCAAACGTGCTGAGCCAAGCTAACAAGCTAGTGCGCCAAGCTAGCCATGCAAACCGACTTAGCCATGAAAGCTGTTAGCCGGTCCACGATCCAGGCGTGGACCATCAGCTTAGTAGAAATTGATGAATCACGGTACGACACGTGATGGACCTAGATCCTTAAAGGGTTCACAGAAAATCTATCATGGCTCATAGGACATTTTGGTCTTTTCACTTGGTGATAGGAGTGCTTATTGGCTGTGGTGTATGGTGTGGTCGATCCACGCGGTCCATGGGAATAGTAATTGTGCAATCGGATGGCTGCGATAGCTTGCAGTCAAGATCAAATGGCTGTGGTTATTTCTGAATTTGATTTAGCTTCAGACTTCATGCGGATCGCCATCCAACAGCAGCGCATGATCCAGGGGATGATCCAATAGTCCAGAATGCTCTCGACGATAATTAGGACTCTAGACGTGCGATCAGTGGCCAGATTTTCTCCATCAATGCACGATCAATGGTCAGAATTTAATCCAACCTGATCTAGACTACCATGCATCCGATTTTGATGATTTTTGGCCCATTGAATTCCTATTGAATGGCTGGATTTCATCAAACCCACCAAAATTCATCCAGGACTCTTTTTTTATCCAAATTTTATTCGAGTTTCTTTATATTTTGAAGACTAAAAAGGCTATTAGTCCCACATTGCCTAGAAGAAAATCCTCCACCCATCCTAGCTCTATAAAAAGGATCCCAGGCCTTTAGAATTAGATAGATTTGGTGGAAGGAAAGCTAAGGTACAAGGTGAAAGCCAAGCTCTGGGTTGAAGGTTGCTTCAAAGCTACAGTGCTGAAAAGAAGAGCCAGTCTTCTACATAATCTCCACGCCTACACTGATCTACGATCTCCTTCTAGTTTTCTTTTTTTTTTTCTTTAATTTTTTGTATTTAAATTTTAAATTTAAGTTTTAATAAAGAAAGTTTTATTTTTCTTTTCAATTCTAGCTCTTTAAATTAATTATTCTTTATTGCTCTTTAATTTTATTGCAAGTAGCCGCTAAGATTTAAATAGTGGATCTTAGTATCAAATTTATTTTTACATAATTTAAATTTTATTTTTATTTATAAATCTATTTTTTGACTTTAATTTTTAAAAACCCTTCTTTTCTTTTCTTTTAAAAAATAAAAAAAATAAAAAAAATAAAAAAAATCAAAGATTTTAGAATTAAATCATTACCTTTTTATGAATTCGATCAGACTCACTACTCTTTTTATAATTTTTAATTAATTTAAAATATAAAAAGTTAGATTTAAACTGATAAACACGATGTCTTAATGACAACATCATGATCCTTATCATGTACCACCGAGCTTAGGCTAGTAGGTCAGCATAATTTCTTGAAACCTTCTTGTCGAGCAAGAAGATAAGGTTGGTGCTCATTTCATAGATCTCATTTGAGTACGGACATCGCCATTGACTCATTGAGATTATACACCTCAAGTGTGGCAATGTTGAAGCATCTGGTTGCTACCAAAGTATGTAATGATCAGTATGCTGAGCCGCTCAAACAAACAGATGGACTTGGGTTGCAGTATCGAATACCATGCCTGCATTGACTTTTCAAGAATGGTCGAGAAGGTGAGGCAGAGGGCTTTAGAAGCATCTTGCAATATCATGAGGGTTTTGTAATCCTGAAGATGATCAAGGGGATCTATAAAGCCGTCGTAGGGTTCCAACTGAGACATCTTGAATTGGCTTGGAATTGACTTGTCCATAATAGTTAGGGAGAATGGAGGTTGGGAACTGAAGTCAAGACCATCATTATTTCGATGAGGCCTGCTTTGGACTTCACCAAGGTAGTGTTTGATGTCTTGGACTCTCTTCTTGAGCTTCTCTTCTTGCTGAGATCTCTAGGCCTAAAGGAGCAAGCCAGGGATGAATTGCCGATGGAGGGAGAGCTTCTCGAATGCATCTCCTCCCTCAAGCTCGGATGGGAGGAAGAGCAAACTACAAAGGAAGGAGAATCGTGGGAGTGCCGATGGAGGGTAGACCTCGGGTTCGGGGAGCAAGATCACCGACCATCATAGGAAGGAGTCACCTGGGGATTTGGCTTCACATATTATCATTGCTACTCCATTACTTGGTGGACTTGCTGCATCGTGTTGGTAGCATGATGTGTTTTAAATTATAACTGCAAATGCACGGTATGCAATATAACACATCTGACGAGTATAGATCGATCTCACGAGAAATTGGATGTTTTCATATTTGTGTCAGATAGTTGCTCAGGTGAGCTTTGATAAGAAGGTGGTGATGGTCTTGGAATTAAAGATACAGAAATATAGGAATATAATATCAACGAAATCTAGGATTTTTGAATTCACTAGACCCTTGATTTATGTATCTACTTGATTGGTTTTTCTTTTATACTCAACCTCCCTTTTTAGTATATGATACAACTAAGCAAAGGCTATGAATACCTAGGAAACAATAACCTATCAAGTTTGTTTCCATGCACTAATTAAATTACTAACCTTTTCTTATACTATAATAAATTTGGATCATGAAAGAACTTAACCTAACTATGATCTATCAAATCCTTATCGCACAAAGAAAAGGGTGATGATGATGAATCTCTACTTTAGCCACTTATCTTTGATCATTACTTCAAGCATGGACTATGAAGGAATTTTGACCTAATGATAACTCATCAAGATTGATTAAGAGAGGAAGAAAAATTGAGATTCATAGAAGGGAAGATTTGTTCAAGAAATAAAAACCATCCACATAAATACTAAAAACCAAAAAGGGTTCTAGCTTCATCACAAACCCGAGAGGGATTACTTAGCTAGACATAATTTTAATAGAGGTATAGGAAGAGATTAAAAACATTAAAAGAAACTAATCTTAGTGCTGAAATTAAGACTACAGAAATTTTAATCTTAAGAACTATTGTATAAGAGATTAAAATAGCAAAAATTTATTTCTGAAATAAACTTCCCATTGCTACAATCAGATCCCAACTCCTAAGTCTTGCAAGAGGCTTGGAGTTGGTTTCAAAATAGAAAATAAAACAAAAACAACTAAAACTTAGATCTAACCCTTAACTTTGCTTGCAGATCCTTCTCCTCTCTAGCTTTTTCTCTTCTTCCTTGGCTTTGGGTTGACCTTTCCTTAGCTGACTCTCCTTCTCATAGGTTGGAAGGGTGGAGAAAAGTGGAAATAAGGTGGCTAAAGAACCTAAGGGGGGCATGGAGGCTAGGGCTAGATGGATTCAAGAAGATTCCCAAGGTGGAGGTATAGATACCTTTTTATAGATGTTAGGAGATAGGAGGATTTATTAGTTAAGCAATGTGGGAGTAATGATATGATAGGAATGGATGGATGAGATGAAGTATGGAGGAGGCATGGAGTTTAGACCATAGGATCTCTTTCTTCTAGGGTTTTAAGTAGAGTATTGAATCCTAGCCCTTGATCTTGTTAGCTTGCATCTGATCTGTTGATCTTTAAGTCGCGTTCATACTTGAATTCATGTGAAAAATCTTCTTTAATTTTAGGCTATTGATCAAGAGGAGGTTGCTTCTCATCCCTTTATGAGTAAGACGCGCTCACACTTGAATAAGAGCTAGTTACCTGGTTTACTCAAATTTGAGCCAATTTGAGTTCAAATTGAATTGTATGAGCTCAAACTCTTAATTACCTATAAAATAGATTAGACAACATCAAATTCTTAATAAATAAAAAGTAATTAAATAAAATTTATAGCCCTAGTGACTTAATTTAAGGGTTTATCATACTTTTCAATTTAAACTTTGCTCATCCTCGAGTAAAAGAAATATCAATATCCAATATTAGCTTACTTCAACATGAGTGTTCATTTAAATAATTTTAGAAATAAATAATATCTACTTAGAAAATTATCAAAGCATGTTATTGATATATTAAGGCTATTCGATAGAATGGTTGGATAAATAACATAAAATTTTTCAAAGCTTTTTCTTGACTCACTCCTATCTTTATCCTTAGATCATCTAACTTTAAGATGGGCTAGTAGTTTTACATTCGTACATTTATTTATTTATTTATTTATTAATATTTTTTTTAAAAAAATTAATATAGTCCGTGTAATGCCTTAACTGCTTAAGCTTTCTATTTAACCTTCGTAGTAGGTGTTAGGCTAGTGACTTTCAAACTAGTTGGCTTTAGGGCATTAGATCTAGAACACCCCTTGGACTAACTGACTCAAGTCAAATAGGCTATGGGTTGAGACTTGGCTGTATAACAAGTTTTTTTTTATTCACATTATCCACTTTTTGATGCAAATGTTGATCATTGCTTAGGCAATGAGATCCGATTACTCGTGGAAAACCAATGTTAAGAATTAATTTTTTTTAATAATTTATAGAAGGAACTATATGCATCAGCAAATCTCATATATATCCATAAGAGGTCGACTCTATTTAGATATTAATAGAAAATAATAAAAATACTTAAAAAATAATTTTTATTCTAAACTCAATACTTTATTAAATTTTATTAATATACAGTCCTTCGATACTCCATCAATTATCTAAAGTGTGCATCAAATGTTGTTAAAATACCTAATGTTACTTAAATTTGAAGTATAGTCAGGTATATGAGTATCAATACGTTTATGAATTCAAAGGTTCAAAGTGAAGCTCAAAGTTTATCCCTCACCCCCCAGCTTATTCTACATTATCCTCAATGGAGTAAGAAAATAAAAGATGTAATAGGTAAAAAGAAACATGATAGAATATACCTGACTTGATGTGTTCTTGATTCAACAGGGATCTTCGAATGTCCTTGAGGATGCATATTTGGCTCTCCCTCCAACTTATTCGACATAGACCTCACTAAAGTAAGACTTAAAAAAATTGAAAAGAGATTAAAATGCAAGGATTTGGGTTGCCTTTTAGAAGCACTAAGCTTAAAGTTTTCAGTTAGACTAACAATAAGAGATGATTAACTGAGATAGGTAGGTTCATAGAGAACCATGGTTTCTTCAATAATTTTTATGGATAGTTCCAAGAATAGTTTTAAATGTTGTCCATTAACTTTAAATACTACTTCATTGCTTAGATTTTTGATGCCTATACCTCCTTGCGAGAAAATTTCTTTAACTATAAATAGTCCTGTCCATCTAGACCTTAGCTTTCCAAGGAATAGATGCAATCCAGAATTATACAAAAGAACTTTTTATTTTAGTGTGAAAGATTTCTAAGAATTGCTTGATCGTGAAATACTTTCGTTCGTTCTTTGTACACTCTATCATTCTCATAAGTTTTATTTCTAAGTTCTTCTAATTCATTTATTTGAAGCTTTCTATGACTTTTGGCTACATCTAAGTCTATATTCAATTTCTTGATGGTCCACATGGCTTTGTGTTCTAACTCAATAGGCAAGTAGCAAGGTTTTCCAAACACAAGCCTATAAGAGAACATTCTTAGGTTGGTCCTGAAGGCGGTGCGGTATACCCAGAGTGTATCTACTAATTTCAAAGACCAATCATTTCTATTAGCATTAATAATTTTTCTCAGGATCTATTTGATTTATCTGTTGGACACTTTCACTTGCCTACTAGTTTGAGAATGATAAGGTGTGGCCAACTTCTAGGTACCATTATATTTTTTCATCAATTCTGCAAAGGATCAGTTGCGAAAATGAGTCCCCTGATTAATAATGATTACTCTAGGAGTACAAAAATAGGAGAGAATATCTTTTTTAAGAATTTTTATGGCCACTTTGCTATCTACAGATTTACATGGAATAACTTCTATCTACTTAAAGACATAATCAATAGCTAGTAAAATATATTCATTTCCAAAGAAGTTTGGAAATGATCCCATAAAATTGATCCCCCATAAATCAAAATTTTTGACCATCAAGATTGAATTGAGTGGTATCATATCTCTCTTGATGATTTGACCTATTTTTGGCACCAAGCACAACTTCTAAAGTACTTGTGAGCATCTCTAAATAAATTAGGCCAATAGAATCCACATGGAGGACTTTTGCAGCTGTCTTCTTGGATGCTAAAATAACCACCACATGCTTGATCATGAGAGAAAGATAAAATACTTCTAACCTCATGATCCGGGACACACCATCTAATGATGTAATCAGGATATCTTTTGAATAGGTATGGGTCATCCTAAATAAAGTACTTCACTTGGATGAAAAATTTATGCTCCTCTTGAATGGTCCAGTGAGAAGGGATTTTACCTATGGCTAAATAGTTGACAATATCAGCATACCATGGTTCAATGGACATAGACACGAGTTGCACATTAGAAAAAAATTTATTGATAGGTAGTTCACTAGATGGTGCGAGTACTATTCTAGATAAGTGTTTAGCTATAATGTTCTCCATTCCTTTCTTGTCCATAATTTTTAGATCAAATTTTTGGAGAAGCAAGATCCATCGGATCAAGCATGCCTTGGCACCTTTCTTTGCAAGGAGATGTCTAATGGCTGAGTGGTTAGTATATATTATGGTATGGGATCCAACCAAGTAAGATCTAAATTTTTCTAAAGTAAAGACAATAGCCAAGAACTCTTCCTCTGTGGTAGTATAATTGAGCTATGTATTATTTAAGATTTTACAGGCATAGTAAATGATTCTAGGTAGCTTATTAATTATTTAATCTAAAATAGTGCCCACTGCATGATTGGATGCATTGCACATGAGTTCAAAAGGTTCAATCTAGACATGTGGGTGAATGATGGGAGTTGAGATGAGTGCCTTTTTAAGGAACTCAAAGGACTTGAGACACTATCAACCCATTGATTGATTTCATGATTCTAAAATATTGAGTATAAATGATACTAATCATATATTTCAAAAATGTATGTTGGTCTTTTTAGATATTCAAATTGAAAAAATTAATCCAGAAAAAGATCTACACAAAAATTACCAAGTCAAGAGCTTCAAGAAAATTGAATTGATAAAGATCCTTGAAGAGAGGCAAAATTATAATTTTATTAAGTTAAAAAAAATATATTTTGAAAGCCTTAAGAGTAACTAAAATTTTTTTTAATCTTTTGGAGGTAATTTCATATTTTTTGGATATCAAATTTAGAAGAAAATCAAGTTTTAGCAAAAGGATCAACCCTAGGGACGATCCCTAGGTCATCCCCTTCTGAAATGGGTAGCTTGGCATGCTTTGGTATATTGTTTTTGTATGGCCTCACAAAAGGATCAACCCATGGGTCGATCTCTAGTGAAAGGGTCGATCCCTGGATCGACCTCTATTACATAAAAATAGAAAATAGAAGCTAAATTTTTTAGTGCAATCTAAGTGCTGACACTTGAACATAAAGTATCAACCCTAGATCACAAGGTATCGACCCTAGAAGAAAAAGTGTCAACCCTTATAGAAAAAGTCTTGACCCTAATGTCGGGACAAGCTGCAATGGCTAGTTTTTTATACTTTTTCAAGGGCTTTTTTCATTCTGAACAGCTAGTTCAAGCCCTCCAACGGTCCAAACTCTCTCTCCAGCCATTGTGAAGACTATTTAAAGATAGAGAATCAAAAGAAAAAGAAGGCAAGTAGATTGAAAGTAGAAATTATTTAAATTATGAGATTTATTAAATATCTAAAGAAAAAGAGAGAAAAGAGAGGACTTTATGCATCAAATTCAGAGAGCTTCCAAGTGTGATCATTCTCAGTCATTCAAGCTTCCTCTCAACCTTTAAAAGAGATAATACAAAGCTTCAAGGGCCATCTTTCAGCCTCTATATCAAACTTCAAAATAGGTCCTTTTTCTTTTTATTTTTATGCTGAATTCTTATTCTTGTATTTTTATTTGTTTACAAGTTTCTTTAGAAAAAGAAACTTGAGATATAGGCAGGTCCAAGCTGGTAATTAGATGGTATAAAGATTATGGTTAGTGCTCCTAGGTTAAAACCAACTAGATTGATAGTGAACCCAAAAAACTATCGATGTAGGATTGTGGTTGGCAAGCCTGACAAAATCAACTAGATTTATTTATGATCTCAGGTCAAAATAAATGCATTATAATCTAGAAATTATAGTGAAACTTCCAAGAGGATAGCTTGAAGAGTGGACGTAGGAGCGGATTGCGTCGAACCACTATAAAATCTTTGTGCTTGTGTTGTCTTTCTTTCTCCACTGCTTTACATATCTTGCATGCTTTAAATTACTAATCACTTATTGATTTGGTTTTACTCTTACTTAAGTTCATTCATATTTGATTTTGTTGCATATACTATTAAATTTTTATTTAATTGAATTAAGTTAAGTAAGGCACATACTTGTTTAGAGTTAATTTTGGCCAAATTTTTATAAACCCGATTCAACCCTCCTCCTGGATTGTTATCTCTAGACAATAAGTGGTATCAGAGTAGGTGCTCTATTATTAATTGTTAACCTAACCATTAAGTGCTAAAGATCTTGTTAATCTAAAATAAAAATTATTTTTAATGAAGACCATTTTATAGATAGACCCCTACTTTTTAATGGCTCAAATTATAGCTATTGAAAAATTAAGATGAAAATTTTTATACAAGCACATGTTGTAACTAGATGGCCGCTTTGATACCAATTTATTGAAAACAATCCTTGCTACTCGATGATTGCAGAAATAGTAATAAGGATTTGAGAAAAGAGATGACCGTTCTATTGAAATCCTAGCTAACCCTAGGCATGGAGAGAAGGAAGAGAACGAGAGAGGAAAAGAGATTTTTAGGGAGAAAAGGCTTGTATTGATTCTGTGCTTAGTTTATAAAACTCAGTATAGAATATATATACCTGATCAAATAAGATCTAACCTAAAAAACTTTTTTAGCTAACTTAATGTGATGCACTTTTCGAGCCTATGTGCACCCATGTCTTCCATGCACGCACCCATTGGACAAATCTCAATCCAATCCATAGGTTAGCCCCCTTAGGATCTTACAAATCAAGATCCTAAGTTCCTAGGATTAAATCCAATCCCAGATCAGAATAGAAACTACGTTCTATTCTGTTCACTGCTCGAGCTGGCTTGGTCAGCAATCGGATCGACTCGATGGTGATGTCTCCTACGAGAGCCCAAATCAAAACTCTCCATTCTACTGCTCGAGCCAGCTCTCTCAAGATTCGAGCTAGCTCGACTTTCACTCGGACTGGCTCTGACAGAAATCGTGCCAGCTCTTCTAGTGTATCAGCTTGATATACTTTTTGGACTTTTGCTTGAGCCAGCTCTCTCAGAATTTGAGTTGGTTCATCTTTAGCTCGAACTGGATCTTCTGCAGCTTGGACTGGCTCTTTTAACAGGATCCAAGTCAGCTCTTCTAAAGCGTTCGTCAAAGCTTTTCGATGGTTGATTTCATTCACTTCTTGCTTTTTTTCCACCCACTTCCAAGGCTTTAGAGCATCATATCTGAGCTCACAATCTCCAGCTTGGTGCTCCTAAGTTCTTATGAACTCAGCTCTATTGGACAACCTCATTAATATCATGCAATTATAAAAGCTATTTCATGAAAGTATCTTTGTGAGCACATCAGCTGGATTCTTTTTGTTGTGATCTTTTACTAGCTCCACTTCACCATTCTCCACTTCTTGATTGAAGAAGCAGCTGTATAGTTTGCAGATGCCCATAAAAGAAGATCTAGTTTTTCACATCCAAAAGTTCAATCAAGTTTGCTCAGATGTTATGAGCCTTGATGTAAAGATTGATGAGGAGGATAGAGCTCTGATACCAATCTATTAGGAATAATTCTTGCTATTCGATGATTATGGAAAGAAAAATAAGGATTTGAGAAAAGGAATGACCGTTTTGTTGAAACCCTAAAAAATCCTCAACGTGAATTGAATACAAATCTTTTCTTTCTTAATCTTTCTTCTCTCTTCTTTCTAGAGTTGACGCCCCAAGGGAGGTGCCTTCTTCAAGCCCAAGGAGGGAGGCACCCCATCACAGATCTAGATTGGTAGATTGGTGGTTTACTACCCTTAGAGAATGTCAAAGGTTTTCTTAGGTCCATGCTATGATGGTCTCATCACTACTCTGGTGTATGAAAAGAAAATATTAAACTTTAAGAAAGTAGTTAGAGTTCTCAAGTCCAACTAGTGAGAGAGGCTAGTTAGAGAAAACCCTAATTCAGAGGTGCTTTCTGTAAATGAGAGGCAAGAAAGGCATAAGAAGAGGACTCGAGATAAATCTAAGGGTAGATCAAAGTCTCAAAAAAATTAGAAGGCTTGAAAATGCTATAAGTATCATCAACCTGATCATATTAGAAGAAATTGCCCACTTTTGAAGAATAAAAAGAACAAGGGCACTTCTAAGGATGGATCAACTAGGTGCTCTATCATCTGAAGATAGTGAAAAAGATATACTGGTAGTATCATATAGAGTAGTAGAGTTGAATAATCACTGGACATTGGATTCAGCATGTTTTCATCATTACACTGCACATTGAAAGTGGTTCTCATCTTATAAAAGATTCAATGAAGGGAGTGTAAGTCTTGAAGATGATCATTAATATAAAGTTGCAGGTATTGGTACAGTCAGAGTGAGGATGTATGATGGTGTCATATGAATACTCAGTAATGTAAAGCATGTACCAGAATTGAAGAAGAACTTAATATCTTTGGATTACTTAGAAGAACAGGGATATACTTTCAATTGTCAGTCAGGAAATAGGTGTTTGAGGATTTTTAAGGGTGCATTGGTGGTGAAGAAAGGAAGAAGACTGAGCAACAAACTATATAGGATGGAGGACTCAGTGGTTACAGATAATACGGAGGTGTCTATAGCAGCATAGGAGGAGCAGTTAGTCTATAAGCTATGGCACTATCGCATGGATCACTTGAGTGACAAGGAGCTCACAGAGTTGAGTTAGAGAGTCTTGAAAAAATCTCTCAGGTGGCATAGAGATAAGGTAGGGAGCGCTAGAGTGTTGCAATAGCACCTCTCTAGAGGCACGGAGGCTAAGAGAGGCTCGACGGTGCAGCAGCTGAGGAGGGTATCTTAGTAGAGAGTGCCAGGGGCTTCTCAGGACATGCTAAGAGTATCAAGAAAGTTGGAAGTATCCTAAAATGGTGAGGTTGCCTAAGAACAGAGGCTGGAACTTGATGTGGAGGCTGAGAGGATCACAGAGTATCTAAGGATGTTGAGGATCCTGAACTGGTAGATCTATGAGGGGGATCTTCTTAGGATTATATTGAGAGCATTGTATGAGTAAGTGCTTCTAAATTGAGAGAGAGGGTTGGCAAGTTAAGATTGTATCTTTTCTATTGTTCTTTCTCGGTAGTGAAGCATTGCATGTTCCGTGGATTTAGGCACTTGGGCTGAACCACGCATATGATTGTATTTATTTATCTTCTTCTATCTTTTCATCACAATAGGTGGTGCCATATCTCCTATAAGTGATCTTGGGTGGGCGATCCGTGTTCCACAGTTGATGTATCTATCCCAACAACACATGACTATAGTCTATGGAGGATCATAGTTGATGGCTCACACACCCCCAAAGTATTAAAAGAGTATGACAAAGAAATAATATAATTAAATGTTAAGACTTTAAATATGCTTTTTTGTTCATTAAATATAAATGAGTTCAATCTAATTTCTTCTTGTATTTCAGCAAAATAAGTTTGAAAGAAATTAAAAATGACTTTTGAGGGAGCCGATCAAAAAGAAGAATCAAACTTCCAAGAGGATAATCAAGCTCACCCAGCATATACCTTATGGCTCATGAAGATGAACAAAAAAGATAAAAGAAGAAACAA
The DNA here is from genome assembly GCA_006176705.1 of Cocos nucifera. Lineage (NCBI taxonomy): Eukaryota > Viridiplantae > Streptophyta > Magnoliopsida > Arecales > Arecaceae > Cocos > Cocos nucifera. Next base: position 344,472 of record QRFJ01001204.1, read on the forward strand.
AAGAAAAAGAAAGCATTGATTAAGGAGAAGCAAAGCAAAGAAGAGAAGAATAAGAAAGAGGAGGAAGGTATAGCAAGTTGTTGCCTCATGACTCAAAATGATGAGGTATATCATGAACACTCCTCTAAATTTACTTTTAATGAATTATATGAAATCTTCAATGAGTTAATGGATGAACATAAGAAGGTAAGGCTATAAAATAAATAACTTAAAAAATCTAATCTTTCTTTGGTTGAATAAAAAGATAAGATTTTGAGTGAAAAAGAAGATCTTTTGAAAAATATGAAAAACATGACCAAAGAAAAAAATATTTCTTGGAACAAATTGAAACTCTAACTAAGGAAAAGGATAATATAGTTAAATCTAAAAATTTTTTAGTTAAAAAAAGAAATATTTATAAAATCTAAAAAATCTATGATTGAAGAAAATCTTAAGTTAAAAGAACTTAATAAACTAAGATTTTTTGCTAAAAAATGAATAAATTTAAAAAATCTCTTTTAAAAAAAAATGTCAAACTAAAGAAAGAGATTGAAAGCTTGAAGCCCATAATTAAAATAATTAGATCTCAAAAGCTTTAAGCTATATTAAACAATCAAAGGGCTACTTTTGATAAAAATAAAATTAGCTATAATTTATTAAAAAAATAAAAATTTATAAAAATATGTCTACAAAAGCTTTATTTAAAAATTTTTCAATCAAGTGTTTTAAATGTAATAAAGTTGGCTATAAAATTTTTAAATGCAACATTAAAAGAAACGGCCAAACTTCTATCAAATAAGTTTGGATTCCAAAAGAAACCATGAGCTCTAACCTTCATGGACCCAAGATGACTTGGGTACCAAAAACTAATAAATGATTTTGTAGGTACACCAGGGATCTAATGGAATGAAATGAGAAAATATTTGTAGTTGGATGCCTTAGGAATGGACTTGGATGGATGATGATGTTAGTAAATTTTAAACTTTCTTCACATCATACCATCAATATTTGTTAAAGTTATTTTGATTAATTTTATTATTTCTAAAGGTCTTTTAATATGGTTTTATATTCTTGCTTGAGATACTTTTTAATGTTCTCATATATTGGTATGATTGATTAATTTTGATGTATACTATAATTTGAATGCTTTGATTTTAAGAGATCAATATGCTCTCCTCTAAGTATCATGTTATGATATGAATTGAAATTATCTTAAAATTCAATATGATATAATAGCTTTCCTATATCAATTTTGTAATTGATAAACTTAAATTAAAAGATGCTTAATTGGATATGAATATTTTTGAATTGCTAAACATATAAGTAAAACTAAGTTTGATATTCCTCCATAAAATGCTAAATTATTAAAATTTTAATAAACATTAGCATGAAATAAGTACTTAAAGACAATACATCAATTATAAAATTCAAAATGCTTGATGTATTAAGTTGCATTGTATTTTAGGTTAACACCTAAGGATTTGAAAATTCATAGTTAGATCAACACATAGAGCCAACATCTACATTCCTCTCATTTTAATCTTAATTGATTTTGTTCTCCAACTTGAAGAATGCCTTTCATACTTAATATCAAATTGAATTTGAAATATGCTTTCATATTTTATTCATATTATTTTCAAGCAATGAATCTAAAAATTAAATTTTCTTCTATCTTTAAGTGGTATCAAACTTTTAAGAAAATCATTAATTGATCTAAATTTTAGTTCTATTGGTATCATGAAAACTTCTAAGTAAATTATTCAATTTATTTTTCAAATAATTGATATCAAGATAATTATTATTTATTTTAAATTTTAAAACTATTAGTATCAAAATTTTTATAATTATATCAAATAAAAATTTAATATTATCTTTGATTCAAAATTATTGTTTGATCTAAATTTTAGTTCAATTAATATCATAATTTGTATCAAAAAATCTATTTCTACCTTGAATTTCATTGTATTATCTTTTGATAAAAAAATATTTTATCTCAAATCTGATTTTGTATAGCTTATGTGATATCATTTGAGATAAAATCAAAAATTTTATATCTTTTCAAAATTGATTAAATTATATTTCTTAAGAAAAGAAAGACCTAAGTTTAAATAGAATATCTCTCTATAATTTATTTTGTATGATTTGTTAATATCAATTCAAATTAACTTATCAAGATAATTTGATTTGGATTTAAATTAATTTATTTTTTTTGATAAAAAATTTTAATGATTGATATCAAATAGATCATTATTGTCTTGTATTCTATTACTTTATCTTTGACAAAAAAAAATAAGTATAATATGATTTGTATGAATATATTTTTGATATTATATCTTGAATAAATTATAAGATTGGTATCTTTATACTTTAAATTGACTGATACTACTTAAAAAAAAGAAAGAGATATTTTTTTTAAAAAAAATTCTTATGATATATCTAAATTTTTAATTTTGAAAGGATCTATATATCTCAAATTTATAAAGTTTAGAGAAATAAACAAAAAACTTCTTTCAAATGGCACAAACAAATAATTTTTCAAAAAATGTATCATAATTATTATTACATTTTGTATCAAATAGTCTATTTTTACCTTGAATTCTATTGCATTATCTTTTGGCAAAAGAAAAGTATGCTATATCTTAAATTTAAATTTTTATGATCATATTCTTGCTATTATATTATTTGAGATAAATTCTTATGATATATTTTTGAATGATCTACTTTAGTATTAAAAGAAGAAAAGTCTTTTCAAGACTATATTATTCAAAATTTTTGAAGTCTAGAGTTGTTTTAATTAAAATTGAGAAGTATGCATGCATCTATATTTTTGAGAAATGGAAGAACTCTTGATCTAAATTTGAAAGTAAAATCCATAATATATTTTTTTATGGAAAAATAGAAAATATTCAAAAAGATATAATTTTTTAGTTAAAAATATATTTAAATTTAAAAATATAAATTTAAAAATTAAATAATCAAAATTTTTAAATTTGGTATGAGTTAAGTTCATATTAAATATGATCAATTTAAATGATTGAAAGAGAAAGTAAAATTTTTACTCTAAAAAGGCTACTTGATTGAAAATATCTTGATATAAAGAGAAGAATTTATTTAAGATGAATTGATTACTAAATTAGTATTAATTAAAGTTTAATGTGGTATCAAATTAAAGATGCTTAATTTGAAAGAAAAGGGAGAGTAACAAAAATTATAAAGCTTAAGTATATAAATTTTGAAAAAAAAAGAGAAGATAATGCTAAAGAATGAATATGTGTATTTCAATTTGATAATCTAAATTTAAAATATGCTTATTTTAAAATAAAAACTAAAAAAAATAAAAAAATAAATTAATTCAGCTATTATTATGAAAAATAGAAAGAGAGATATTTTTTAATTTAATTTGATTAAAAATATTAATAAATTTATGATCTTAAATTCTCAATCAATTATTTTATTTTGAGCTTTATTTTATTGATTTTAAACTTTCAATCAAATGCTTTATAGTCTTCTCAATTTATACTTTCATATGTTTATTCAGTTTAATTTATTTAATTTAAAGTACTACTAATTTAAAATAATTTTAAATAAATAATTTATTTTTAATAATTAAAAATTACTTAAAGTGGTATCTTCGATATGCTGATTTCATATTTTGATTTGGATAATTATCCTTGAAAATTGATTGGAGTTAAATTAAATTAAAATTATATTTTTACTCCAAGACATGAATGTTTAAACTTAATTTTAAAATTTATTTAAAATTTTAAATTTGATACTTAATTTTTGATATGCATTACAAAATTTTTATGAATTATTTATATTTAAATAATTTTTACTCAAAGTAATAAATTTAAAAATATGACTGGTATTTGCTTTGATACTATTTATTTTACTTTGCATGATACATTTTTTATACATATTTTTTTCAAACTTAATAGACTAAAATTTTTTAAGAAAAAAAGATTGAATATTAAAGTGTATATTATGCTTGATTTTATGATCAAATCTTTTTAAAAATTTTATTCCTCTTAAAGTTTAAAAGTATATATTTAAAAATTTGATTAAAAAGTTTTATTCATTCAAAAAGGAGGAGAGCATTTAATATTTGACTTCAAGCTAATTTTTTTTAAAAAAATATTTTTTCAAAGGGGAAAGGATTAATTTAAATTGATCTTCTCAATTGGATACATCTCTAAATTGATGCAATTCTTATATCTTGTTGATTTTGATAATAATTTTTGATCCTTCCCATGAGCTTTTTGATGTTGTCAAAAAGAGGGAGAGGTATATTGAGTATATATTTAAAAAATTAATACTTAAGAAACTCAATAATTTTTTTAAAGTACATCCTTAATACTCATTGATATAAATTATGTGAAATATTATTTGAAGTTTTTATGAAGTACGCATTTATATTTATGTACATTTCCACTTCATATTTTATACTAGCCAGTTAGTTGAAACATATTAATTTTATTATTGTGCATATACTCAAAGTTTTGTCATTATCAAAAAGGAAGAGATTATTGATCCACTGATTAATTTTGATGATTTTAAAATATTGAGTATAAATGATACTAATCATGTATTTCAAGAATGTATGTAGATCATTTTAAAATTTTAAATTAAAAAAATTAATTTAAGAAAAGATCCACATTAAAATTGCCAAGTCAAGAGCTTCAAGAAAATTAAATTGATAAAGAATCTTGAAGAAGAAAAAATCATAATTTTATCAAGTTAGAAGAAAATATGTTTCGAAAGCCTCAAGAGCAACTAAAGAAAAATTTTAATCTTTTGAAGATAATTTCATATTTTTTGGATGTCAAATTTGGAAGAGAATCAAGTTTTAGTAAAAGAGTCAATCCTAGGGATGACCCCTAGGTCATTTTCTTTTGAAATGGATAACTTGGCATACTTTGGCATGTTGTTTTTGTATGGCCTCATAGAAGGATCGACCCATGGGTTGACCCTTGGTGAAAGGATCGACCTCTGTTGCATAAAAATAAAAAATAAAAGCTAAATTTTTTAGTACAGTCCAAGTGCTGATACCTGAGCATAAGATATCGACTCAAGATTACAAGGTGTCGACCTCAGATCAAAAAGTATTGACCCCTATAGAAAAAGTGTCGATCCAATAAGGAATTGTATGATTGAAGTATGTCAAACTCTTGCTCGGATGAGCTTTGTCAAGATGATGGTGCTGATTTATATTAAAAATTATGAATGCAGAAAAGATTACAGGAATATAGTATTTAAAAGATCTAGGATTTTTGAATACACTAGACCCTTGATTTAGGTATTTACTTGGTTGGTTTCTTTTTTTTCACTCAACCTCCCTTTTTAGTACATGACACAACAAGTATAGGCTATGAATAGCTAGAAAACAATAGCCAATTAAGTTTATTCACATGCACTAATTAAATTACTAACCTTTTCTTGTACTAGAATAAGCATAAATTATGAAAGAACTTAATCTAACTATGATCTATCAAACCGTAGTTGCACAAAGATAAGGATGATGATGATGAATCTCTACTTTAGCCACCTATCTTTGATAATTATTTCAAGCATGGACTATAAAGAGATTTTGACCCAACAATAACCCATTAAGTTTTTCATAAGAAAAAAGAGAAAAAGATTTATAAAATTTTGAGCCTTCTACCTATTACCCCTTCTTGCGCCAAATTAGGCATAAACTATGAAAGGATTAAAATCCAACTGTAGTCTATCAAGTCTTTTAGCAAGAAGTTATGAAGAAAAAGGGCTCTAAACATTAAAAGCATAAAAAAAATTCAAAGAAAAAGATTTCTAATCATGGTCTAGCTTCATCGCAAATTCTAGAAATTTTGCTTAACTAGATATAATTTGATTAAAAGCTAATAGATCCGTAAAAAAATATGAAATAAATACTATGCTACTTATTGAAATTTAACATTACAAAAATTTAAAGGATTGTAAAACTAAAATAATAGAGCAAACAAATTAAACTATTTTAATACTAAAATTAAAGAGTTGCAAAAATTGAAAGAGGAAGAAAGAAACTTCATTACTGAAATAAAAAAGTTGCTGATACAACTCTTAACTCTTAAACTACTAATAAGGCTTGGAGTTGGAACAAAAAAATAAGAGAAACCCATAGAACCTCCTCTTCCTGAAGCGTTCTTCTTCTTCTCCACTCTTCCTATCTCTCAAATCCTAAAACAAAGTCTAAAAAAAATAAGAAAAATTAATCTCTGTAGCTATAGCTGCTTACTACCTCCCAGGCCACCCCTCACTCCTTTATATAGCCTTAAAACCTCATCAAACCCTAGCTAACCCACATCTGCTTTCTCTAAAAACTCATTCTCGAAAAGAAATAAATCTTTTTCCTTAATTCCATGCATGTCCCCAACTTTTTTTCTCCTAGCGCGTAGCTTTCCACGATGATTCCAAAAAGAAATAATTATTTCTCTCAAATGCCATGCACGTCCTTCGTTGTTTCCTAAATAGTATCTTCTTTTTATTGTAATGCCGTGTGTATCCTCTTTTATTTCTTGCCGCATGCCCTGACCCATTAAACCCTTGTACCCCACTATAAGGATCAAGGAACATTGTTCTATGGACCGTGCATGAACCCGATGGTGGACTGCAGTGGACCAATTGGGCTTTGGGTTGGATTTAATCCTCTTGCTATTTATTTTCTTTTGAACCTCATGGCCAATGTTCGCACCAAATTTCGTATAGTCCATTTCTAATCTTAGTGCACACTCGCTTGGGTTTGAAGAATGATTGATTTGATAATAAATCATAGCACTTGTTGAGTTTCCTTAAAAAGAATATAAAAAGTATCAAATACTAAATAACTAAAATTAAATAATCAAGATATTAATATCTTTTATGTTAAATTATTATACTTATCATAATAGTTGTATCTGATGAACCAGGGTGTCGAGCGATGTTGGATCTATTATTATAACACCCCACCCCTAAATTTGGACGACGGTGCTACACTCCATCCTTATCTAAGAGTAAAAAGCTATACTTTATCCTTAAATAAGAGCTAAGATGAAATTCTAAACTAAGTTGAACTGGAATATTACTTAAACCTACTTTTCAAATAATTACCTTAACCAATTCCTCAATCAACATATACAATTTAATTTATCCTCTCAATCTACTAAAATAAATATCTTAATTTAATAATTTTATATAATCAAATTCAAGATTCCATTCATAAAACCATACTATATACATTTTATACAATCACTCAGAATACAATAAGCTCACACTACAAGAAAAAGGGTAATTAGCTACGCAAACAAAACATAGCTAAATCTTGCAAAAGCATCACTAAATACATCCATCGATGTAAAATGCATCGAAAAAAAATATCGGCAAAAGTATCATTGTTGATTTCATTTGCCGATATTTAAAAATTTTCATCGACAAAAATAAATTCGCCGATGTTTAATTAAACGTTGGCAATATTTATCGATATTAACTTATCATCGCTAATATTTTATCCACATAAAATAAACATTGGTAAAATTATTTTTACCAATGAAAACTTACATCAAAAAAAATATTTTTATCCATGCTTATTTTACGTTGAAAAATATTTGGTGTTATAAATTTACATCGGTAATAGTTAAGCGTGGCCAAAGATGGCATGTTGGGATGCTTTTTGGCGACTGTTTATATTGAATTTGCTATATTAATTTACGTCGATAAATATTTGGCAACGTTTATTTATGTTGGTAATTATTAAGCATGGCTAAAAGTGGCACACTAGCATGATAATTGATGATGGTTATCCATATTTATCGATGCTAAGTATTGTCGCTATTTATCTTTACCTATATTTTTTTTTGCATCGATAAATATTTTTTTTAAAAAAATAATTTTATTTATATAAATTTTTTAAAACATGTAGATATCCATATAACATCCACATAATTGATAACATAAGATATAACAACCACATAACAAATAATCGTATTCCAAAATTAAATTTGTTCACTTTAAAACATCCATATAAAAAAATATGTACATATACAAAATATCGTACATACTACATATCCTTTAAAAAAATATAATAAAATAAAATAAAATTTCATATCGATCATATCATAAACCTGCATTAAATTAAAAAATTAAGTTAGCAAACTAATTATCTAATATAAATGCTAAAAATATATTAATTAAAAAGAATATAAAATAATATCGATGGAGGAGGCATCGTCATCATCATCGATGGAGTCTTGATCATAAGCATCAGTAGGAACATCAAAAGCTGGTGGGGAAGGCATACGGTGACATAACTCATCGAGCTTCATCCCAAATGCTTGAAGCTACGATGAAAGCTCGGCATTGGCCCACCGTAAGTCCGCTATCTCCTCCTGATGTTTTCTCTCGATCTCAGCATGTCTCCTCTCCGCCTCATGCAGACGAGCATCACAAGAAACATGTGCTGCTCGAGAGGAGCTTGAGGCCATAACTCCATATTCCGATCCCATAACATAGCTAGATCTCCTATCGAGCACCTCATCATAGATATCGTCATCTATGGATGGGGTAGAGCCCTCAGCTAGAGGCTGGGATCGTATCTTCATCATACGGTCCTAATTAAAGAAAAAAGTAAATACAACTAAAAATCTATATAATAAAATTAAAATAGAACTTAATCACTTAATACTCACATGTCTCTCCCTAGTTTCGAAAAGCCACTCACCCTTCGTCTGATGATGGGTCCTCTGGTAGATGTCAATCCATCCGAGCAGCTATCCTGTCTTGATGTTTCTCTAAAATTTATGAATATAAGTATATTGATATAGATATACTCTAACAAATCATTAAAGATGTATGTATGTGTACTTACCAGCTCATACTGATATTGTGTAAATGATTTTGATCCACTGTAATGCATCACCATGAGTCTCGACCTGCTCTATGAGGTCTTGTCATAGTAGCCTAATAAATAAATGCAATGAAGATATTAGTAAACATATTACAATAACATATCAATTCAATAATCAATATTTTTATTATATATAATAATTATACCCAATATATAGGATCCTCGTATCTAGTGCAGAGGAGATTCCAGTCGAGGCGTGATACACTCCTATGCGGTGTCTCACGTGCCACCGTTGCCCCACGTGCTTGGAAGACCTCCTTCCAGTGGGTATAGAGCTCATATCTGAATCCTCTAAGCAATCTCCCTATATGCCAAAGGATAGCCTCCCGCACATGCGGGGCATCAATCTCCTGAATATCAAAATCAAGCTACAAAAATAATGTACAATATATGACATTTATCAAAAAAAATAAAAATATCATAATTATCAAAAAATATATTTAGTTATCTGTAAATGATTAAAAAGGACCTACTGCTGTGGCCTCGTAACTCTACGCCAATCAATTAGCATCAGGGGAGTGTACGAATGGATAATAATACTTATCTTGCACATGTACGAATCCCTGACATGGCACTCTACTGGCATGACATATTCTATTGGGATGATAATCCTCATCCTCTTTCCAAGATATGCCCTCCTCCACTCCTCCAGCTTTTCATTTCTGGCGGCTCCACGTGTCCGCCTAATCAGAATATCAGTAGTTGCAACCAAACATAAAGCTTAAAATCAATTATTTACACATGATAAAAATTTAAAGTAAATATAACATAAAAAAAATAATCTATGATAGGAGATGATGTGCCTGCCTCACCACTAGTGTGCTGCTAAGATGATGAAGAGATACTGACATCTCCATGTTGGTTCTCCCATCAGATCGTCCTCCTAGTGGCATACTTAAAATTAATTATTTATAAATGATAAAAAATTAAAATAAATTAAATATAAAAAATTATAATATATAAAATCAATCTGGACTAGCCAATATGACAACCTGGTCATCAGGAGAAGTCGATGCATCGGCATCTCCTCATGCAAGCCTCTAGGGTCATCCTTCTGGTGTCTGTATCCTAATATATCAAAAAGGGATAACTCTATATTTTTGTAAAGTTTTCTCTAAAATATAGATATTTTTCATATTTTATGTAATAAATTTCATAAATAAAAAAATTATTTATATAACTAATAACTAAAAATAAATAATCATGAATATAGTCTTAACAAGCAAGATCTACCATTGAAAAGAGCATCAGAGAAAAATACTTTATAAAATTAACAACTTGAGTTTCAAGATAAATTAGAGATTATCATTTTAGTGGAATCACAAATTATTTTTATTATATATATATATATATATGTATATATATAGATATGTATGTGTGTGTACATATGCAAAAAAAATAATATATATGTATGTATAATATATTATTTTAATTTTAAAAATATAATTAAATATTTTATAAGATATATTATTTTATTTTATTTACTTTTTTATTTTTTATTTTTTTTATTTTTAAGTATTAAAAATAAATAAATAAATTATAAGAAAAAAAACCCATTCCTCCCTTCCCCCCAGTGCATGCGTCCCCCTCCCACCGTCACCACCGCCCCCTAACTATGCCCCCCTCCCACCGTCACCACCGCCCCCTATGCCCCCTCCCCCTTCGTCTGCGCCTCCCTCCCTCCACCCCAAGCCATCCCTCAGTACTCATCGTGCCGTTGCCATCGCCACCCGCACACCCCATCTGGGTCCCCACTATCGATCACCATCGCCAACCGCACCCTCCTCCCCCTCTATCCATGCCTCCCTTCCCTCCACCCCTGCACCATCCCCAGGGTATCTATCACCACCGCCACCCCCACACCCTGACGGAGGTGGAGGCGGGGACTACCGATGGTGAGAGAGATCGAAAGAGAGAAGGAGAAAATAGGAGGTAGTCGGTGGAGAGGATTCGGGCGGGAGAAATAGGAGGGCGGGGTTGGGAGATGAAATGCACGGAGGGCGGAAGATGAAATGATGCAAATTTATGTCGATAATACTAATTACTGATGAATAAAAAATATTAAAAAATATTTATCAAAAAATTAATTTTTTATCGACTCAAAGTAACGTCTGCAAATCTAGACTTAGCTATATTTAAAAAAAATGTAGGTAATAAAATTATTATCGATGTCGATGAAACATTGAAAAAAGTTTAATAAAAATTAAAATATTTAATAAAAAGATATTTAATAAAAATATTATTGATGCAACATTTTCATCATAAAATAAGCATTTATCGATGATAAGAAAATATCAAAAAAAGTTTATTTAAAATTAAGATTAGGTTCATAAAATATATAATAAAAATTTAAAAATAAAAAATTTAAAAAATAATTTTTGATGAAAACTATATGTCAAAAATAAGATAATTTTTTTATGTTAGCTTTTAACATAGGTAATTATTATGTTTACCGATGATTTCTTACGATGCTAAAAGTTTATTTTTCGATGATTATTTTATGTCGGTAATAACTTAATTACCTTTTATTGGTTTTTAAATTAACTTTTATATTTTTATAAATAATTTATGGATATAATTATTGAATCTAAAGTCAATCTTCACTATTCATTATCTAAATAATTATTGTTAAAGTATCGTCATAAAAGTCCGCCTCAATCCCAAAGCCCTAGCTATGTCGATCAATAAAATTCATCTCAGTGGTCAGAAATGATCACATGATGATCTGATAGATAAAGATCATTAATGAATCCAAAAGCTTGCAGCAATGATCTCGATGATATTTACAACATACTTTCAAAATTTTACTTCAATCGTCAATTTAGTAAGAAATAATTTTGACCATTAAATAAAAAATGAGTGATTAAAAAGTCAGATGGCATCCGATTAAAATGATTTTTTAGATAAGTAATCTTTACTACTACTTTCATCATTTATATCATGATCATAAAATTTAAACCATACGTATATGAACCATCCATGTTAAGCAATATCAAGAATTTGTATCAAGAGACATAAAGTTTTGGATTGTTCCTATATTTATGGTTTAAATTTTATTATCATCAATGTACAAATAATCAAAGTATTAGCAAAGATCATTAATCTAAAAAATTATCTTATAATTGGACGTCGTTTGGCCTTTTGATCACTAGTTTTTCATTTAATGGTTGAAATCATTCCGTGCTAAATTAACTATGATAATAATATTTGATTGAGATAAAATTTTGATAGTATGCTAAAAATATTACTGAGATCATCTTTGCAAATTTTTGAATCTATCAGTGATCTCTATCTATCAGATCATCATACGATCATTCAATAGCCATCGAAATCAAATTTTATTGATCGACATAGCTAGAGCAACTTGATTGAGGTAGACTTTTGTAATGATTATCTAATAATAATTATTTAGATATTGAATGATGAAGATAAATTTTAAATTCTAAAATTATACTGATAAATTATTTATAAAAAAATTATTAAAATAACTCAATATTTGCCTATGCTCTTAATTGCGTAGGTAATAAGTTTATTTGCCTACGGTAAAGATATACATAGGTAATAAGAATCTTTACCTATGCTATTTAACATCAGTAAATAGTTTTACTTTTAATTATTTTTTCTATTTATTTTTTTATTTTGCTAAAATTTTTTTTGATGCAAAGGAATTGTAGGTAATGATCTTAATTTTCTATGAAAAAATAAACATTAGTAATTAATCTAATTTCCTATGCTAAGTTACCATCAATAAATCTTTTAAATAAATAAAATAAAAAATAAATAAAATAGAAAAATATTTATCGATGATAACTAATCATAGGTAATAGATAATTACTTACAAAAAATTAAATCATAAGTAATTACACTTATTACTTCCAAATTTACCATCAGTAATTATTTATAGAAAAATAATAAAAAATATATTTTTTGATGTTAAATAAATGTAGGCAATAAGCCTAATTACCTATGCAAGAATTAGATGTAGGTAATTAGTCTTATTACCTGTGCTAAATTAGCATCAGTAAATTATTTATAAAAATAAAAAAAAATAATAAAAAAATATTTACCAATGTCAATTTAGCATAGGAATAAGATTAATTACTGACATAATCATGATCCATAGGCAATTCATTTTATTGCCTACATTAATTTAGCATTGGTAAATTATTTATAAAAATAAAAAAATTAATAAAAAAATATGTATCGATGTTAAATAAACATAGGTAATAAGCCTAATTACCTATGAAAGACTTAAGCATGGATAATTAGACTTATTACCTATGCTAATTCATCATCGATAAATTATTTATAAAAATAAAAAAAATTATTAAAAAAATATTTATCAATATTAATTTAGCATAGGAAATAAGGCTAATTACCTACATAAGATGTAAGATAATTAGCCTTATTGCCTATATTAGTTTAGCATTGATAAATTATTTATAAAAATAAAAAAAAATAATAAAAAAAAAATCTTTATCGATGCTAAATTAACGTAGGTAATAAGGCTAATTACCTACATAAGATATAATTGTAGGCAATTGACCTTATTGCCTATGTTAGTTCAGCATCGACAAATTATTTATAAAAATTAAAAAAAATTAATAAAAAAGAAAATCTTTATCGATGTTAAATTAACGTAGGCAATAAGGCTAATTACTGACGTAACTATTATGCATAAGCAATTCATCTTATTGCTTACGCTAATTTAGTGTCGATAAATTATTTACAAAAATAAAAAAATAATTAAAAAAATATTTACCGATGTTAAATAAATATAGGCAATAAGCCTAATTACCTACGAAAAGCTTAAGCATGGATAATTAGTCTTGTTACCTATGCTAATTTATCATCGATAAATTATTTATAAAAATAAAAAAATTAATAAAAAAATTTATCGATGCCAATTTAGCATAGGCAATAAGCGTAATTACCTATGCAAGATGTAATCATAGGTATTTGGCCTTATTGCCTACGTTAGTTTAGCATCAAAAAATTATTTATAAAAATAAAAAAAATTAATAAAAAAAAACTCTTTGTCGATGCTAAATAAACGTAGGCAATAAGGTCAATTACCTATGCAACCTTTAAGCATAGGTAGTTATTCTTATTACCTACATAAATTTAGCATCGATAAATATTTATCAAATATTAAAAAATTAAGACCATCCATTATCGATGCTTTAGTTTAAATGCTGTCGCTATGTTTATGTGGCTAATTATATTCGGTGATGTTTGATATGTAGCATAGCTAATTATGCTAATTTTATCGATGTTTATCCTTTTGCGCAACTAATTGTCCTCTTTACCTATGCCATATTTTGCATAGATAAATTTTACATCTATAAAATCCTAATTTCTTGTAGTGTCATCACTTTCTGATTTAACTATCTCAGCAATATAATACATCTCTCAATACATTATAATTTTACAAACCAACATCTCCCAACAACTTTCTTAGCTAGAGGTGCTAATATACATGCTGAAATATACCGCTGGACTAAGCTACTCAAAAACTGCAAAGACGAAGAGTGAGGGGTGAGACTTGGAAAGTCTTAATGAATGGATAAATAATCTAACAATAGAAAAGAAGAAGACATAGCTGAAATATTCATTGTTATAACATATTGTTGGAAAATGTATCCTAAAGCCAATCATCTAGGTTGTAAATGATTGAGCTAAATATAATTATATTTAAATTATTATAAATAAATAAAATTATTATTTTGATATTTCATCACTTTTGTGCATTTTTCTATAATGAACTCTCATGTGATGAAGTCCTTAGGACTATTTAGACTCGACAAAGGTGGATTTATCATTTAGTCCTTAAAATCAGTTCATGACCAAATGATTCATTGTTATTCAGGACAACAACATATCAAGTGTAGGTCATTGTGTGCCATAAGTGTTGGTTGTCCTCTTAACCAAAAAATATGAAGATACTGTTATGGCATGCAGGTAAAGTGTAGGGATATATTTCACTAAATGTAATTTAACTGTGGAGCTCTCTACTGTCAAGAGTTGCTCGCGAAGGATATGGATATAAGTATCCCTTAGATTTGAGATCACCATGGTGACTTATAAATAACTCACTGCACTTAGGTACCGGACTACCTAAATTTTTAATTCAGTGATGGAAGGCTACTGGGTGCAGTCAAGTACTTATGATGTCAGTGTATGAGTCAAGATGGGATTGAACCCTCCAAGTGTTGAAGCAAGTTCTTATTTCAATTTAGTAAACCCTCGATCGGAAAGGTCCATTCGATGGACACTGAATTTTGAAATACATTATGGATGAATTTTAGAGTTGATAGTAAATCCTAGATTATCCTTTGACCATCGAGGTCAAGAGGATGAATTATATGCTAACCATATGCCACAGGTTCGTCATTGTTGCATTGTAACTTTTTAACCTATCCAAATGTCGGGTACTATTGCTAGATGGTCATATCGATTGGCATAAAAAATTTGTTCTTATGCTACTGGCTTAGGATTTAAACCTATGGGGTTATACACATAAGGAGTTCCTACCTGATTTGATGGCTGATCATGAGTTTTGATGACCTAGGACACTATGGTCAAGAGTCCCACTGGACTAGGACTTTATGATCAAGAGTTTCACTGGATTAGAACTCTGAGTCCTACTCATTTGAAACTCTTTGATCAAGATTCTCACTGGTCTGAGACTCTAAGATCATGAGTTTCATTCATTTGGGACACTGGGTTCAAGAGTCCCATTGATTGAGACTCTTCAGGAGTTTCATATTGATGGAACTCTATTGCCTGGACACCCACCCGATTGAGACTCTGATACTTTTGGAGGATTAATTAGTAATTTGATTATTGATTAGCTTAATCAAGTTTGATTGAATTTGATTCGATTGGATTTGACCCGATCAGGTCATAAGATGACCTAATCGCTATGGAAGATTCGATCCTAATTTGATCAGCAGCTGGATCTAATTAATTTTGAATTTGATTAAAATTTTATTGGGTTGGATTAAGATTAATTTAGTTGGATTAAACCTAATCTAATTGGGTCTAGATAATTGGTTTGGTTGAAACCAATTTGGGCTAATTCAAATAAGATTTGAATTTGAACCTTTTAATCTCCTTGCGCCTTGACCACTTTGACCCATGCCCTCCTCTATTTTTTGCATGAGATTTCTCATGTAGAAGACTTGCCCCCCTCCTCTCTTCTGCTTTTGACCTGGTACAAGGGTTGGACCAATTCAAACTAAGTTGAATTTTGAATTCAACTTGGTTTGTTAGTGGTTCAAACTATCTTAATCTTATCTATTCTCATCTCGACGCCCTCATATGTGTTTGTCGCACATTTTTCCATTTTTTTTTTGGAGCAGGCATGTAGAAGGAGAGTCCTTCTACGCGTCACCCTCTCTGATGGGTGTTGGAAGTGGATTGACTAACCACTTGAATTTTGAATTCAAGTGGTTGGTGTAACCTCTCAACCTCCCTTAGCTTATCTTTTCTCACGCACATTTTCTATCTAATGTCACCCTTTAAGAAGGGATTTTTTAGTGTGTGTGTGTGTGTGTGTGTGTGTGAGAGAGAGAGAGAGAGAGAGAGAGAGAGAGAGAGAGAGAGAGGCTTCATGAGAGAGGAATCCTTAGGGGTTGGGGCACTACTTTGTAGGCATGGAAAATCTAGAAGGAGAGAAAAGTTCTCTAGTGCTAAATAATACCTCTCACGCCAATTTTATTTTATTTTTCTCTTTGGTCGCCCATCCTAAAAGGGTTTGGAAGTGGGTGTATAGTAAAGAAAGAGTCCTTCTTTTTGTGAAAATTTGTTTCATGGGAAAACTCTAAAGAGAGAGGGCATGAAAAGGTTTCCAGTGCATCAGAATTTTCGGTGAGTGCTAAACCCTAAAGTTGGGACTCAGGATTCGGGTGGAGAGAACGAGTGCTATGAGCATCGGATCACCACCAAACTTGAAATACCACTTCATCATCCTCCAAAATATATGTTTTGATTTTTTGGAGTATCTAGAGGATTAGAAAGAAGGTAATCGAATGGATCAATCGAGATCAACCATCGAAGGCCCTAACAAGAAGCTAGACTCCGGTGGAGCTGATCAGGATCAGAAGCTCCATATAGACCAACCATAGAGGCCAGATGAGTGTGCAGCTATAGCATGACACCAAACTCTTATTCTGATAGATTTAGATCATGGAGATCAGCTATCCACATACAGGTATCGAGTTCTGAACTCGAATCGATCAGCAAATTTGATTTGCTGATCGATCGTATTTAAATTTTCTATTGCATATTAACATGTCTAGATCATGAGTAGGGTTTAGTTGATTACATCAATATATGTAATAGATTAATATTTGATTAATTCTAGCTTTCGCTGCTATTAAATTTTGAAAAAAATTTGAATTGCATGCTAAAAACCCTGCTTGATTTCCTTCAGTGGTATCAGAGCCAAATTGCTTGACATGTTCTAATATATTAATTAAAAAATTTAAATATTTACATATATGATATGTTAGATCTAGATAACTTAGTAATTGAGGATGAATGAGCCACCAAGCCATCCGATCATAAGGGACAAGTATGGTTTAAAGGCCATCTCCTTCCATTCAGTGGGGATCTCTTATGGTGGTAGGGGTGTCACCATTAACTCATTCATCAAGATGAACAGTGAAAAAAATTTTATGATTGAAATTGCATCAATTAGAAAGTTAAACATGAATGTGTTTAGATTAGATCTAAAAGATAATTCATGGCTTAATTTTAGTATGTTTTATTTTTTGTTTAAAACTAGCAATAAGTTGTTGTTTGAGAAATGAGCCAATCCATTTCTGAAATGAGTCAACCCATTTGGATAAGAGAAAATAAAAAATCTTTTAAAATTTAAAAAATATTTTTAAAATGCCAAACCTCAATCCATCAGCTCAAAACTTAATTAAAAGAATTAAGTATTGTTTATAGACTCTAGAATTATGAATTAAAGATTCTAAAATAAAATCATAAGATTGTGGGTTAAAGGGTTAGATGAATTAGATCCATTAATTAGATTAGACCTAAGGTTAGTTAAAGAATGAATTAATCTAGAGTAATTATTCAAATCTAACCAAGTGTTGAATTAGATTAGGTCAAGGACACTTTAGAATTAGCTCCAATAGTTGTAGTTGGACAAGTTCATATCTTTAACTAGACCAAGATGGACTTGATTCATGGCTATGCGGTTAAGTCCAAAATTGCTGGGTTGATCAGATTAAATCTAATTAACTAGTTGGTGTCAAAGGTAGGTTTGGCAGTCTAGACCAGTGGTATTTAATTAGGAGTTACTCGCACTGATTCAATCTTTAACGAGTTAATGGCATATTCCTTCCACTGATCTTACTTACCTGACCGACATGGTCGATTGGGATTTGATTAGATCACTTGGTGATTCGGACTAACCCATATCATTATGAATCAATTTAATTGATTTCAATCAGTAAGACTGAATAAGATGCCCATGGATCTAAATTGATCCTAGTCCTAATCTATTGACTTGGTGAAGTCATTGGGAGGACTTGACTTGGTAAAGTCAGTGAAAAAAATTTGGTCCATGTCCTTTCTATCCTTAAATCATAAATAACCTAAATCTTTTAAATTATTAGATCCTTAAAATAACTAAGTTATGAAGATAATCGAGTCATAGCCTCTCATTAAGATGAATAGTAATGAGTCCAATTTTCTGGGTGGATATTGGAGGTGCCTTATATCTGGTGTTCATTTGGATATTAAAATTACTATCCATCATATGATGATTAGATTGCACTCTCTTAATGATGATTAGGTTAGCCAGAGCTTTTTTCGAGCCTGATTATCATTGGTTTGATGCACCAAAGTCAATCATATTAATGGTTAGACTTAACCAGACCTTTTCAGTAGAGGCCATAGCCTACTGAATTGGCTTCTGGGGCAAAACCTAATTATTAAAAATTATTTAAAAAAATAATTGATTATGAACCTACCTATAGATGCACACGGGTTAGTCAGAGCTTTTCTCGGACCTGTTTGTAGTCTATATGGATTTCAGTACCCACTAAAGAGTTAGTGTAATTCCTGAAATTGAAGGTAGAGACTACTAATTTATTAAAAATAGTGGAAGGACCTTTAGACTAAAGTCCAAGTCTTTAAGAATTAAATTTATTCAAGTACTAGTTAGATTTCATATTTTTCTTTTAGATATATAGAATGGCTAGTGCAAGTCCGCTCTATTCACTATTGGACAGTGGCAAGTATTTAGGACCTAATTACAAGAAGTCTAGTGTTAACCCTAATCAGACAGATCTGAAGAGGAATGGTCCTCTTGACTCGAATAGGCTGAATAGAGATAATCAGCAAGATGTTGCTGGGCAAGGATGTTATATGATAACACCTTGCAATTTTGTTATTTATGATACATCTATCTAGGTATTAGATACTGGAAGTCCAGTTCACATATGTAATTCATTGCATAGACTTCAAATTGGTAGAAAATTTAAGGATAACGAAAATTTTTTTAATATTAAAAATGAAAGAAAAGTTTCAGTCCTAGCATTAAAAATTTTTGAGTTATTTTTTTAAAATAAAAATATTATTTTAAGTGACTATCACTATTATCCATCTTTTATGATGAATATAATATCTGTTGTGCTTTTGGCCAAATGATAAGTGGTAAAAATATACTAATAAAAGTATTAAATTATAAAATAAATTAATTTATTTCTTTAAAAATTGATAGTTTTATTAATCTTATGTAGAAAAGAAGACCACCAATGTGAAGATCTTATTTTTTTGGTTCAGATAAAATAAATTTCAGGCAAAACAGACTTCAAATGAGCTCGAAATTGAATTTCAAAAAAAAAAAACCCGATCCAATTCAAATCGGCTCAGCATACCGCCCAACTCGACTGCATCAGCAGAACGACCCACTGATGCAGTGCTGATGGTAGGCTGACGTCAGCATTTTTCATGATGCACGATGGACTGACTTGAGGGCATTTTGAGAATTTTACATGAAGAAGTGCGCTCCGATTGGCTGAAGAATGCGGCGGTCCACGTAACACTAGACTCGCACATGGTCTACAGAGGATAATTTGAGAATTTTGTATGATCCGACGGGCACCTTTCACTGAGATTTGATCGAACGGTCGAAAAGCATGTGTTGACGAACGGCATTCGCAGCTCTCGGTCGAGATCTAACGACTGAGATTCAACCTAACATTAAACTAAAGATCAGAAGCCTTCTTTGTATGTGACCTGACGATCCAGATTTAATCTAACACTTGATCCGATGGCTGGCATGAATTTTGACTTGATCTGGGATATTTTAAAGGATTTTTAAGTGATTTTTGGACCGTTTGATCAACATCCAATGGTCAAAATCATCCAGAATCCTAATTTGAGTTGTTTTGAGAGTTCTAAACCTAATTTCAAGAAGATTTTGATGGAAAATGAATCTCTTAGCCTATAAAAATAGATGACCTACTGTTGCCATAAAAGAGAGGGAAGTTAGAGAGAGAGAAGTTAGAGAAAGGAAGTTAGAGAAATAAAAAAAAAGAAGAAGAGAAAGAGAGGAGAGAGGTAGAAAGAGAAGAGAGATTTTTGAGAAAAAAAGGGTTTTTAATTTTTTTCTTCCGACAATCAGAATATTGATCAAAGAACTTCTTCTTCTTCACCAAGTTCTCCACACCAAGAGCGACGGACAATCAATTTTAGCAATCAAACAATCTAATTTTTTTATACTTTTTATTTTATTTACTATTTTTTAACTTGTTATCATGAACTAAATTTTTTTTTACTAAGGCTAAGGTGTAGCCACTCTTTTAATGCAATATTCAGTGTGATTTATTTTTAATTTTAAATTTTATTCATGAGAAGTATATAAATATGATCTTAATGCTTTTAGATTAC
Source organism: Cocos nucifera (assembly GCA_006176705.1). Taxonomy (NCBI): domain Eukaryota; kingdom Viridiplantae; phylum Streptophyta; class Magnoliopsida; order Arecales; family Arecaceae; genus Cocos; species Cocos nucifera. The sequence goes on from QRFJ01001204.1 coordinate 365,263, forward strand.
TGACCATCTTCTAATTGATCTGATGAACATAGATGTTACGGACCAAGTACATCTATGTTATTGCTTCTTGATTATATGCCTTGTATAATGAATTAAATTAGAATTCATATGCATGCAGGAATTTTAGTGCACTTTGGATGCAGCGTATTCTAATTAAAGAATTTCATAAAACTTAATGCATTAATATTTATTTAAATTACACCTGGACCAAAGAATAATTAATAAATATTGATAGTTTTGCTACGCCTGGACCAAAGGATAGTGAATGAATTAGGAGACTCAACCATCACATGAAATAAAATTAATCTAGTAACCTGAATATTGTATTGACTGAGTTGGTGAACCGATTGCCTTAGTAATACATTGCTCTTAAGTTTAAAACCCTAATAATTACACTCTCTCTATTTCCTTAAAATTTTTAGTTATTTCTTTATTTTGTTCTTTAATTCCTTATTTTCATAAATTGGTCTTCTAAATAAAGCATAAGAAAAGAGCTTTTCAGTACTTATTTTTCAATCCTCTAGGGATGATACATTACTCATTCACTTTATTACTTGATCGACTGGTGCACTTGCCATAGCTATAAATTAGCATGCATCAAGTTTTTGGCACCGTTGTCGGGGATTGTGCCTAAAATATTATTGAAATTTTGATCCTAGCTTTACTTCAAAATTTTATTTTTAATTTTTATTATTATTTTATTTTTTTTAAAAAAAATTATTTAGTGTATGACACGTACTGGACATAGTAACTTACTACCTTTAGATCCAAAAATTGAAAGAACCATTAGAAGACTACAACAAGAAAGAAACATGGTAGTTGAAGATCCTAACGACATCAATCTAGGATTGGATATAGCGATCGAAGGACAGCATGAAGCTATTCGACCAGTACATCATCCATTAAATGATTACATCATTACCATCTATAGCTAATGTAGCTTCGAGCATCAGGAGACCACCTGTACGAGCAAACAACTTCAAAATAAAATGGTGATGATCCAGATGATTTAATCAACTGTCCAATTTAGTGGACACATGCATGATGATCCGAATGCCCATATTTCTAATGTTTTTGAACTTTGCAATACTTTTAAAATTAATGGGGTGTCAGATGATGCTATTAGATTAAGGTTATTTTCTTTCTCTTTACGGAATAAAGCTAAGAGTTGGCTTCATTCTCTTCCTGTAGGTTTTATCACAACTTGGAATGTCCTACCCAAAAATTCTTAGCTAAGTACTTTCCACCTTTCAAGACTGCCAAGATGCGCAATGATATCACTTCTTTTATGCAGATGGATATGGAGACACTATATGAGGCTTGGGAGCATTTCAAAAAATTACTGAGGAGATGTCCATATCATCAGCTATCCATATGGCTTTAGGTACAAACTTTCTATAATGGTTTATCTCCTACTAATCATTCTATGATTGATGCAGCAGCAGGAGAAACCATTAACCAAAAATGGAGGAAGAAGCTTTCGATCTGATCGATAGATGGCACAAATAGCTATCAATGGCAGACAGAACGCATGATGCCAAAAAGACTAGCAGCTGTGCAGGGAGTAGATTGCGTGTCAACTTTACTAGCTAAAATTGCAGCCCTTAGAGTCGAAGTCAACAACTTGAAGGAAACAGCTATGCATATTCAGAGCATTACTTGTGACCTGTGTGGAGGAGGACATGATACGAGCAATTGCCAGACAGATAATCCTTTTGGTAAAGCAACTGATACAGCTAATTATGTTGGTAATTTTTGCAAGCCGCAACAAAATAATTCCTACTCCAACACATACATCAAGGAGAGGCAGCACCAATTTCTCGTGGAGTAATCAAAATGCAGCACAACAGCCACCCCCGGAGTTTCAGTACCTGAAAAGAAGTCCAACATGGAAGAGCTGATGGTCAAATTTATGCAAAACCAAGAAGCAACTATAAAAAATTTGGAGCCAACTTAGGCAGGACCAAACAGCAGCAATTCGAAACTTGGAGATGCAAATAGGTCAAATGGCTATAATCTCTGAGAACCTCAGGATCCTTGCCCAGCAACACGGAGACCAATCAAGGGAGCAAGTCAATGCTATCATCTTAAGAAGTCTCAAAGTTGGAGGAGCACATCAGAAGAAAGAGACTGAAGAGCCAACTACAAAAAGGAACCATCAACTAAAATTCATCAGTCACCAAAACAACCACATGTGTCTCCAGAATACGTTTGTCGATCCAATGTGAAGCCCTCGTGCCACCACTACCATTCCCAGAGAGAAAATCAGATCCAGATAAGGAATTTTCTAACTTTTTCAAAATTTAAAGAATTTACATATTAATATTCCTTTTGTAATGCTATTACTCAAATGTAGGTATGCCAAGTTTCTCAAAGAATCCTAACAAATAAGAAAAAGTTGAAGGAGCATGAAGAATAAATTTGTGAAAATGCTCAGCAATACTTCAAATATTACCACGCGCTAAAAATCCAGAGAGTTTTACTATCCCCTGCATTATTTATTGTAGTTTTGATAAAGTTTTATGTGATTTAGGAGCAAGTATTAATCTCATGCCTTTTTCTATTTTAGAAAGTTGGTTAGGAGAACCGAAGCCTACTATTACTCTTCAATAGTGATAGATCCATAAATATCCAAGAGGTATAGTGGAGGTGTCTTGGTAAAGGTAAACAAGTTTATTTTTTCTGTGATTTTATTATTCTGATATGAAAGAAGATTATGATGTACCCCTTATTTTAGGGAGACCCTTTTTAGCTCTGGGGCTTTATGATGTTCAACAAAAAAATTAATTCTTAGAATCCAGATGAATAAGTTACTTTTAATGTTTTCAAAGATACTAACATCTGATGATAATCAAACTTATTTTCTAATTGATATTATTGACAATTCAGTATATGAGAATTCTGTAGAAAATAGATTTGAGACTATAAAGCTAGCAATGTCCAATTGAAAAGGATCACCAAACTGAAAGTATTCCAATTGACTCTTAGATTGAACTTTTAAATTAAGAGTCAAGCTGAAGATTATAAATCAGAATACTAATAGATTATTTCTTTTCTTTTTAGTTTTGATCATTTTTTTTTATTTTTTAGTAATTTATTATTGCTCTTTTACTATTTTGGTGTGTATTTTTAATTTTGCAGAGAAAAATTAATGAGAGCTCAAGCAAAATTTCAAAGCTCCAAAGAACCAGACTGAACCAAATTAGGTGTATTCCTTCCTATCCTTTATTGCATCCTTTATTTTTCTTTCTCCTTTAAGACAATGTAGAATAAGTTAGGAGATTAAAAAAAAAAATAATAATAATAAAAAAACTCATGTGTCAAGAAGAAAATCTTAAGCAAGATAGACTGAACAAATGATAAAAGATAGAATTATTTGCTAATGAATATAACGAGTTAAAGAAGTAGATTAGTTGGTCAACTTTTAGCAGCCTACTTAGGTCATTAAAAGACTATTAGCACTTCTAATGCACATGCACACTAATAAGTAAAGCGGTATTGATTATAAGGCAACTAAGGATTCAATATCACTGAAAATTGATAATTAATATACATTCTAATCAAAGAAACTTGAATTTAAGGAAAGAGCTACCTGCCTAAAAATAAAGTGCAAAAGACAGAGTATATGTGGATTGCCCAAAGCCTAGTAACTGGGTCTCTGCACCTAGGTCAAGTTGAAAATTCACGTAAAATATGAAAAAGGCCAGGATGCTCACATAAAAAAAAAAAAAAACAGAAGCACCTTAATTCATGAGTATAAAATTGAGCTGTATAAAAATTGACCAAAATAGGTGATATAGAGGATACTTTTGTTCTTTTAATTAATACTGAAATGCTAAAGTTAGTCATCACGAACACAAGTGTATAGATCTTTGATGTACTCTAAGAAAGTTTTTAATTGTATTGACTAAAATTTGTTCTGAAGCTCCTCTTGTTAGCAGTATTTTCTAACTTTTTGACCTTTAGTCCTAGATTTTATCTTTGTGATGGATAATCTTATTGAAATATGGTATTAAATAAAACATTGCTAAGGGACTAGCAATGACTAAGTTGGGGGGTGTGATAAATGATAAAAATATACTAATAAAAATATTAAATTATAAAATAAATTAATCTATTTTTTTAAAAATTGATACTTTTATTAATTTTATGCAGGAAAAAAATCCACCAATATGAAGATCTTACTTTTTTGATTTAGATGAAATAAATTTCAGGCAAAACAGACTTCAAACGAGCCCAAAATTGAATTTCAAAAAAAAAAACCCAAATCAGTTCAAACTAATTCAGAAAATCGGCTCAGTAGATCGCATCAGCAGACCGACCCGCTGACGCAGTGCTGACGATAGGCTAACATCAGTATTTTTCATGGTGCATGATGGACCGACTTGAGGGCATTTCGAGAATTTCATATGAAGAAGCACGCTCCGATTGGCTGAAGAATGCAGTGGTTCACGCAATACTGGGCTCACGCATGGTCTACAGAGGGTAATTTGAGAATTTTATCTAATTCGATGGGCGCCTTTCACTGAGATTTGATCGAATGATCGAAAAGCATGCACTGACGAATGGCATCCGCAGCTCCCGATCGAGATCCAACGATTGAGATTCGTCTCGACGTTAAACTAAAGATCAGAAGTCTTCTTTATGCACAATCTGATAGCCCAGATTCAATCTAACGCTTGATCCGATGGCTGGCATGAATTTCAACTTGATCTGGGATATTTTAAAGGGTTTTTAAGTGATTTTTGGATCGTTTGATCAACATCCAACGGTCAAAATCATCCAGAATCCTAATTTGAGTTGTTTTGAGAGTTCTAAACCAAATTTCAAGAGGATTTTGATGGGAAATCCATCTCTTAGCCTATAAAAATAGATGACATGCTGTTGCCATAAAAGAGAGGAAGGTCAGAGAGAGAGAGAAAAAAAAAGAAAGAAAGTCAGAGAAATAAAAAAAGAAGAAGAGAAAGAGAGGAGAGAGGTAGAAAGAGAATAGAGATTTTTGAGAGAAAGAAAAGAGTTTTTAATTTTTTTCTTTCGACAATCAGAATATTAATCAAGGAGCTTCTTCTTCTTCACCAAGTTCTCCACACCAAGAGCGACGGACAATCAATTTCAGCAATCAAACAGTCTAATTTCTTTATACTTTTTATTTTATTTGCTGTTTTTGAATTTGTTATCATGAACTAAATTTTCTTTTTCTAAGGCTAAGGTATAGCCACTCTTTTGATGCAATATTCAGTGTGATTTATTTTTAATTTTTAATTTTATTCATGAGGAGTATATAAATCTGATCTTAATGCTTTTAGATTACTGGCCATCTTCTAATTGATCTGATGAACATAGATGTTACGAACTAAGTACATCAATGTTATTACTTCTTGATTATATATCTTGTATTATGAATCAAATTAAAATTCATATGCATGCAGAAATTTTAGTGCACTTTGGTCACAGCATATTTTAATTAGAGAATTTTACAAAACTTAATACATTAATATTTATTTAAATTATACCTGGACCAAAGGATAATTAATAAATATTGATAGTTTTGCTACGTCTGGACCAAAGGATAGTGAATAAATTAGGAGACTCCACCATCACATGAAATAAAATTAATCTAGTAATCTGAATATTGTATTGACTAAGTTGGTGAATCGATTGCCTTAGTAATACATTGCTCTTAAGTTTAAAACCCTAATAATTACACTCTCTCTATTTTCTTAAAATTTTTAATTATTTCTTTATTTTATTCTTTAATTTTTTATTCTCATAAATTGGTTTTTTAAATAAAGCATAGGAAAGAGTTTTCAGTACTTATTTTTCAATTCTCTAGGGACGATACTATACTCATTCACTTTATTACTTGATCGACTGGTGTACTTGCCATAGCTATAGATTAGCACGCATCACCAAGGATGATTATTGTTTGTCAATAAAAAAAATATTATGATATCATTATGAATGGTATTACAGTAATGCAAGAATAATTAAGAAATGATATTTATATTTTATCACAGCCTATTAGTGTAATATACACATCAAATAAATGACCAAAACTAGATAATATTACTAATGCTTATCTCTGGCACTGTAGGCTCGGTCATATAAATAAGAATAGGATCAACAGGTTAGTTAAGAAGCATATTCTTGACATCCATGATTGTGAATCATTGAATACCTATGAATCTTTTCTTCTTAGTCAGATGATAAAATCATCCTTTATTGGAAAAGATGAACGGGCCTCTGAACTTCTATGTCTAGTACATACTGATGTATGTGGACCTATGAACTTATATGTTAGAGATGGATATTACTACTTCATTACATTTACTGTTGATCTATCTAGGTATTGGTACGTCTATCTTATGAAGAGTAAATCTGATTCGTTTGAAATGTTCAAATGATATTGAAATGAAGTAGAAAAATAACTTAGAAAGAGTATTAAAACTCTTCAATCTGATCGAGGAGGCGAATATCTTTCCAACAAATTTTTGATATATCTAGGAGAGAATGGAATTCTCTTGAAATAGATCCTTCCTGAAATACCACAACATAATGGTGTGTCTGAAAGGAGGAATCGAATTTTGTTAGACATGGTTCGGTCCATGATGGAGTTTGCAAGTCTATCAATTTCATTCTAGGGGTATACACTTGAGACTGCTTGCTTTGTTTTGAACAATATTCTGAGCAAATCTGTTGCAAAAATTTCATATGAGATATGGACTGGATGTAGGTCGACACTCTCTCACCTTAGGGTTTGGGGATGTCCGGCTTATATAAAATATTTATAATCAGAAAAGCTTGGACCTAGGTTCGATAAGTGCTTATTCATAGGGTACCCCAAGAAAACTAGAGGTTATTACTTCTATCTTGCTGAAGAACAAAAAGTGCTCGTCAGTAATAAGACAGTCTTTTTGAAAAAAGAGTTCTTTATTGGAGGAACAACTGTCTCTAATGTAGAGCTTAATAAAGTTCGACAGGTGGAAGAACCGACACATTCTAGTGAGCCTACAAAATTGGATTTGATAAGATCAAACCTAGAGCCCGTTAAACAGACACCAAGGAGATTTGATAGAGTACTATATCAATCGGATAGATACTATGATTTCTTGATCCAGGATGATGATCCTGTTGAACTTTATGAGAACGACGAGGATCTGATCACCTATATGGATGCTATGCAAAGGTCTAACTCTGATAAGTAGTTAGAAGCCATGAAATTCAAAATGGAGTCCATAAAGATCAATAGTGTATGGACACTAGTTGATCCATCTGAAGGAAAAAAATCCATTAGATGTAGTGAATTTTTTAAAAAAATAGAGCATAGACAGAAAAATGGAGACCTATAAAGCCCATTTGATTGTTAAGGAATATCGTTAGCGTTATGGTATTGACTATGATGAGATATTTTTTTTGGTGGCAATACTTAAGTCCATTCGAATTATGCTTGCGATAGCAGCATACCTAGATTATGAGATCTGGCAAATAGATATGAAGATGACTTTTCTTAATGGAGAGCTAGATGAAGAGGTGTATATGATACAATCTAAAGGGCTCACATCCATAGATGAGTCCAAGTTGTGCAGACTTTAGAGATCCATCTATGGATTGAAGCTGGCATCTCGGAGTTGGAACATGCATTTTGATAAGATAATCAGAATGTATGGCTTCGTTAAGAATGGAGAGGAACCCTATGTGTATAAATGGGCTAATGTTTCTATAAATATATTTCTTATATTGTATGTCGATGATATTCTCTTGATCGAAAATGACATCCCTTCTCTATAGGGAATAAAGGTTTGGCTGTCATTGCAATTCTCTATGAAGAACTTGGAAGAAGCATCCTACATCCTAGGGATGAAGATTTATAGGGATAGATCTAAAAGGTTGCTTGGATTGTTTCAATCCACGTATATTGATACCATGCTGAAGAGGTTTAGCCATGAAGAATTTCAAGAAGGGCTATCTCCCAATAGGCCATGAAATTTTGCTCTCGAAGAGAAATTATTCGATAACTCCTCAAGAGAGAGAACATATGAGTAGAATACAATATGCTTTAGTAGTGGATTCTATTATGTATGCCATAATGTATACGAGATCAGATATGACATACTCACTAAGGATAGTGAGTAGATACCAGTCTGACCCAGGTGAGAATCATTGAAAGGTTGTGAAGACAATTCTGAAGTATTTGAGAAATACCAAGGACTAGTGGCTTATCTATGGCGATACTGACTTCAAACTTATGAGATATATTAATTTCAATTTTCAGTCAGATCATGATGATAAAAAGAGTATGTCAGGTTATGTGTTTATCCTAAATGGTAGAGTGGTCTGTTGAAAAAGTTTCAAGCAGCACACTGTAGCCGATTCTGGGTGCAAGATGGAGTATGTTGTAGCATTCGATGCTGCGAAGAAAGCTATGTGGCTATGAAAGTTCATCGATGTGCTGAGAGTGGCACCCTCCTTGGATGGTCCAGTTTTGCTATACTGTGATAGCACTGGAGCCATAGCTCAAGCGAAGGAGTCAAAACACATCAGTGCACCAAGCATATTCTACGATGCTATCACCTTGTACGAGAGATCGTGGAATGAGGTGACGTTGAGCTTTAGAAGATCGATGGAAAGAAAAACGTGGCCGACCCCTTTATTAAGGCTCTCAGAATCAAAGAGTTCGACAATCATAAATGGAAGATGGGTATTCGATACTCTTCTGAGTGGGTTTAGTCTAAGTGGAAGTTGTTGAAAAATGTATCCTAAAGTCAATCATCTAGGTTGTAGATGATTGAGCTAAATATAATTATACTTAAATTATTATAAATAAATAAAATTATTATTTTAGTATTTCATCACTCTTGTGCATCTTTCTGTAATGAACTCTCATGTGATAAAGTCCTTAGGACTATTTAGACACGACAAAGGAGGATTTATCGTTTAGTCCTTAAAACCAGTTCATGATCAAATGATTCGTTGTTATCTAGGACAATAACGTATCGAGTGTAGGTCGTTGTGTGCCATAAGTGTTGGTTGTCCTCTTAACCAAGAAATATAGAGATACTGTTATGACATGCAGGTAAAGTGTAGGAGTATATTTTACTAAATGTGATCCAACTATGGAGCTCTCTACTGTCAAGAGTTGGTCGCGAAAGATATGGATATAAATATCCCTTAGACTTGAGATCACCATGGTGACTTGCAAGCAACTCACTGCACTTAGGTACCAAACTATTTAAATTTTTAATTCAGTGATGGAAGGCTACAGGATATAGTCAAGTACTTATAAATTCGATGTGTGCGTCAAGATTGGATTGACCCCTCCAAGTGTTGGAGCAAGTGCATCACTGTATTTTAATTTAGCAAATTCTCGATCGAGGTGGTCCATTCGATGGACACTAAATTTTGAAATACACTATAGATGAATTTTAAGATTGGCAGTAAATTCTAGATCATTCTTTGAGCATTGAGGTCAAGAGGATGAATTATTCGATAACCATATGCCATAGGATCGTCATTGTTGTATTGTGACTTTTTGATCTATCCGAACGTCGGGTACCATTACTAGATGGTCATATAGATTGGTACAAAAAATTAATTCTTATACTACTGGCTTAGGATTTGAACCTATGGAGTCACACACATAAGAAGTTCCTACCTGATCTGATGGCTGATCATGAGTCCTGATGACCTAGGACACTATGGTCAAGAGTCCCACCGGACTGGATCTCTGTGATCAAGAGTTCCACTGGACTGAGACTCTGAGTCCTACTCATCTAGGACTCTCTGATCAAGAGTTTCACTGGTCTAGGACTCTAAGATCATGAGTTTCATTCATTTGGGATACCGGGTTCAAGAATCCTACTGGATTGAAACTCTTAAGAAGTTTCATGTTGATGGAACTCTATTGCCCAGACATTCATCCGATTGCGACTCTATTACTTTTAGAGAATTAATTAGCAATTTGATTATTGATTAGCTTAATTTAATTAAGAGATTAGGATTCGAATAAGTTTGATTAAATTTGATTTGTTTGGGTTTGACTCGATCAGGTCATGAGATGACCTAATCGCTGTGGGAGATTCGACCCCGATTTGATCAACGACTGGATCTAATTAATTTTTAATTTAATTAAAATTTTATTAGGTTAGATTAAACCTAATTTAGTTGGATTTAATTTAATCTAATTGGGTCTAAATAATTGGTTTGGTTGAAACCAATTTGGACTAATTCAAATAAGATTTGAATTTGAAACTTTTAATCTCCTTGCGCCTTGACCGCTTTGATCCATGCCCTCCTCTATTTTTGTGTGAGATTTCTCATGCAAAAATGGACTTGCACCCCTCCTCTCTTTTACTTTTCACCTGGTCCAAGGGTTGGACCAATTAAAACTAAGTTGAATTTTGAATTCAACTTGGTTTGTTAGTGGTTCAAACTATCTTAATCTTATATATTCTCATCTCCATGCCCTCATATGTGTTTGTCGCACATTTTTCCATTTTTTTTTTAGAGTGGGCATGTAGAAGGAGAGTCCTTTTGCATGTCACCCTCCCTGATGGGTGTTGGAAGTGGATTGACTAACCACTTGAATTTTGAATGGTTGGTGTAACCTCTCAACCTCCCTTAGCTTATCTTTTCTCACACGCATTTCCCATCTAATGTCGCCCTTTAAGAAGAGATTTTTTAGTGTGCATGAGAGAGAGAGAGAGAGGCTTCGTGAGAGAGGAATCCTTAGGGGTTGGGGTGCTACTTTATAGGCATGGAAAATCCAGAAGGAGAGAAAAGTTCTCTAGCACTAAATAATACCTCTCATGCCATTTTTATTTTATTTTTCTCTTTGGTCACCCATCCTAAAAGGGTTTGAAAGTGGGTATATGGTAAAGGAAGAGTCCTTCTTCTTGTGAAAATTTGTTTCATGGGAAAACTCCAAAGAGAGAGGGCATAAGAGGATTTTTGGAGTGTCAGGGTTTCCAATGAGTGCTAAACCCTAGAGTTAGGACTTAGGATTCAGGTGGAGAGAACGAGTGCTATGAGAATTGGATCACCACCAAACTTGAAACACCACTTCATCATCCTCCAAAATATATCTTCTAATTTTTTGGAGTGTTTGGAGGATCAAAAAAAAGGCGATCAAATGGATCAATTAAGATCAGCCATCAAAGGCCTTGGCAAGAAGCTAGACTCGGTGGAGCTGGTCAGGATCAGGAGCTTTATATAGACCAACTGTAGAGGTCAGATGAGTGTGCGACTGTAGCACGACACCAAAGGCTTATTTCAATGGATTTAGATCATGGAGATCAGCTATCCGTACATAGGTATTGAGTTCTAAAATTTGCTGATCGATCGTATTTAAATTTTCTATTACATATTAACATGTCTAGATCCTGAGTAGGGTTTAATTGATTAGATTGATACATGTAGTAGATTAATATTTGATTAATTCCAGCTTCCGCTGCTATTAAATTTTGAAAAAGTTTTGAATTGCATGCTAAAAACCGTGCTCGATTTCCTTCACATATACCATACGTTTCTAATATACTTTCAAATATAGGTAAACCAAACAAGAACAAGATCATAAATAAATTATTTTGCTGAAAGAAGGCTTTACTGAGCTAAAATAAGTTTACTGAGCTAATAGAATCTGCTGAGCCAAAAGAATTCTACAGAACTAAATACACTCATTTTTCTTTTTTCTGAATAATGCTGATGGCTATGGCTGATTACCCCCAGCGCCCCCTACCATGAGTAGTCAGCACATAGTATGCATGCTGATGATAAAGCCCCACCAAGCATTCTAATATACTGCCAAGCTTCATCAAACATTCTAATACACTGCCAAGCCCCATTGGGCATTCTGATACCTTATATCATAAGGAGGTGCCGGCTGCTATATGCTGCATGACATGTCGTGCTGTGCATTCTTTCAAAAGCTGATATTAAATAAACTTTCAAATATCAATAGGTCGACTTAAATAAATTTCAAATAATAGAATAAGCTAAGTATCAAAATATTTATACATATTTCTGTTTCATACTTATAAAAATAAATAGAACCACATATAAGAAAGAAAATACCAAAGCTAGATAAGAAAATCCACTCACCTCAACTGGCTATTAGTTAAATGGGCTTACTCAAAACACCTTTTCAAATCTTTTCTTTTCCTATATCATCAACAAACATTGATTAAATTCATATCTTGTGATTCAAGACTAAAACTACACATACTTTGCTTCCAAACTCTTACTTTAGTCTTTTAACCATTCTCTCTTATTTTATCTTGTTTGCTTTAGCTTAGGTCTAACTATGCTTAACATAAATTCAGAAATTTCCAAAAGTTTAGCTATGGTTTCATCCTTACAAATAGTTCCAAATTCAGTCAACACAGTTCTAATTACTTACTAAACCATTCAGCAGTTCTTAGTAAAATTGATAGTATAATTCATCCTCCAACTCTAGTTTAATTGCCTAATTTTGCTTTACTACAACATCTCGTCTAATAACACTACTTAAATGATTAATTCGAACCTAATTTAGAGCTTAAGAGCTTTACCTCAAACTGCTACAATCCTACAAAAGTTCTAAAACTAACTTTTCTCTTTCCAACTGCCAGCAGCCTTTCTTCCTCCAAACCAGTTTATTCTTGAACCATCTCTTTTTCTACTGAATCTTATGAATTTGTAACTAAGAACTCTTCCTTCTCTGGCCCTCTCCCTCTCTTTTTTGGCTATTCTAACCAAAGAACTCCAAGAAGAAGAAAAGAGAGCCGATGGCTTTTATTTTAGAAGAAACATAGAATTTGCTAGGTGTCACTCAATCAAAATGCCAACACACCTCTTCTTCTCTCTTCTAACCATGTGGCATACTCCAAAGAAGCCAGCTATTAAGTTATTTTTCTAAAAAATTATTTAAAATACTACTTTTAAAGCTTCACGGCCCGCACCGCTCTTCTATTCCCGTTGACCAAGCTGGCCCAATCTCAAATTGGATTAGCTCGAATATCAGTCGGATCAGCTCGATTGTTAGGCGGATTAGCTCTCTCAAAAAAAATAAAAAACTCACTTTGTAGCTTGAGACTTGGGTCAGCTCAATTTCAATTCGGATCAGCTCAAACTTTAGAATTTCAGAAATTCTATTATTATACTCTACTCCAAGTTTTACTCAATATTCTGCTTATTTATATTTTTTTTAAACTTTAAAATATAAATATAAATAAGGAATACCCTCTACATGAAACTAATAAAAATATTAGAAAAATCAAAATCCTTAAGAATAAGAAACTAAAATTTGGGTTCTAGTTTAAATTATCCAAACTCGAAATTTTTATAATTTTCTTGTTTCTGAATGAATAGGTTAAAGGGTCTCCAAACTTCGTTAAAAATTATTTTGCAACTTACCAATACCTAAAGATCAATTATCAAAACTTTTTATTCCAAGAAAATACATATTTTATATAGCCATCCTTATAGATGCTAACTCTCAGACTTAGAAAATTTTTCAGACTCGAAATAGCAGATAACCATAATTTGCACTGAAATAGCTTCCACAATCTTTGGCAAGGTAAATTAATTACATACACAAATATAAATATTTTAATTCATTTTTTTCTCAATCCAAGATGTTACATTTTCTTTTTCCTTAAAATAAATTTCATCCTCTAAATTTGCACCTTTTACTTCAAGTAACTTTTAAGTTTCAATAATGACATTGCTAAATATTCATCATTCAATCAACTTATGCTTTTGATAGAATCCTTCTAAAAAAATTCCAACTCCTTTCCAAAATTTTTCACATTCATGAATATTACTAATATATTACTAAATAGTGCTTAAAGAAACTCAAATTAACATATTCCCAATCATCAAATATGAATAAACTTAATTCAAATATTACTAAGCCATACCTTTGTTAACTCCTTTTTCTACCTAACTTCAATTTTCTCCAAAAGAAGATTCTATATCCGGAGGAAGTCCTCTCAATCTTCTTATTTATTGTCTCAAGATAGAACATTGATCAAGATATCTTCTACTTCTATCATTTGCTCTTTCATAATCCCACCTTAATTGTTGAAGCTCTGTACTTACAGCGTTATACTTTAATCTCGTTCTTTGAAATAAATGCTTATACTCTTTCATGTCCTTATAATTTACATCTTGCACTTCAAAATTAAAATGATACTTTAAATCATTTCGAGCATAAACTACCGCTTGCTCTTTTGATTGCCACTGCTCCATATCTGAAGAACCCATTGATCTGAAAGTTTTATAAGACTGCTCCCCTCTATTAATAGTTATCTCTGCATATGCTCTTATATATCTCTCTTTCCTTTCTTCCACTCCATAAATCGGATCTGGAAGTCCCAATTTCCTTATAATTTTAGCTAAAATAATCTTTGGGGATATCTCAATTATATTCATAATCTATAATTAACATTCCAAATTAATCATTGCTATAAAATTATCCTTAACAATTGCTATCTGATTCTTTATTCATTACTATTACACCATACCAACATACATTTCACACCTATATACAATGCTTAGCTCAAAAAAAGAATATAAGAATACATATACTTTACTTATTTCAAAAGCTATCAACATTATAAACATGCTCATTCAGCTCATGCTCATTAATCAGCTATCCAATTAATTAAGATATAAAACTACTAATAATTCATAACATTACCAAAATTTGCATCTCAATATTGAATTCTTGATCTCCAATTTAAACTTATACTTAAATAAATTCAAACTAAAGTATTTAACTCATACTTGTTTCTTTCATGTTAAGATAGTTTACATCATCTGCTATCCTTTTTACTTCAGCCTATCTTGATCACTATTATTAGTCCTCACGTTACTTGCCCGCACATCAGTAAACACATTGGACTTTGATTCGATTTATCTATCAATCAAGTCATTTTCAAAATCACTTGGCTCACTTTATACTAATCTTTAACTTTATCTCATTTCTATAAATCATCAATCTTTACTTTGACTTAGGTCCATTCCTACTATTCTTTAACCCTTACTAATCTCTATTGATCTGAATTCATTTCTTATGCCACTGATTATAAACCTTTATTCACTTCTACTGATTATAAGACTTTACTCATATCACCAATTGAACTTGCTCATATCATCAATTAAACCTTGCTTATCTCTATAAACCATTAAACTTTTGCTTGTAACCTTGGCTCATCTTTACTGGTCTCTCCATTAATTACAAAACTTTGCTTTGATACCATAAATGTAACACCCACCCCTGAATTCGGGCGACGGTGCTACACCCCATCCTTATCTAAGAGTAAAGAGCTATACTTTATCATTAAATAAGAGTAAACTAAGTTGAACTGTAATATTACTTAAACCTACTTTTCAAACAATTATCTTAACCAATTCCTCAATCAACATATACAATTTAATTTAACCTCTTAATCTATTAAAGAAAATATCTTAATTTAATTCAATAATTTTACATAATCAAATTCAAGATTCTATTCACAAAACCATACTATATACATTTTACAATCACTCAAAATATAACAAGCTCATCACTTTTTGATTTAACTATCTCAGCTATATAATATATCTCTCAATACATTATAAGTTTACAAACCAACAACTTCCTCAACTAAAGGTGCTGATGCACATGATGATATATACCACTGGACTAAGCTACTCCAAAACTACAAAGAGAAAGAGTGAGGGGTGAGACTTGAAAAGTCTTAGTGAATGGATAAATAATCTAACAATGGAAAAGAAGAAGACATAGTTGAAATATTCATTGTTATAATATATACCACATGTTTCGGATATACTTTCAAATATAAGTAAATCAAAGAAGAATAAAATCATAAATAAATTATTTTGCTGAAAGAAGAATTTGCTGAGCTAAAATAAGTTTACTAAGCTAATAGAATCTGCTAAGCCAAAAGAATTCTGCTAAACTAAATACACCAATTTTTTTCTTTTCTGAATAATGCTGATGGCTATGGCTGACTACCTCCAGCGCACCCCTACCATGAGTAGTCACCCCTACCATGAGTAGTCAGTGCATAGTATGAATACTGATGATAAAGCTCCATCAGGCATTTTGATATACTACCAAGCCCCACTGAGCATTCTGATCTACTGCCAAGCCCCACCGGGCGTTCTGATACCTTATATCTCAAGGACGTGCCGGCTGCTATATGCTGCATGACATACCATGCTATGCATTCTTTCAAAAGTTGATACTGAATAAACATTCAAATACCAATACGCTGATTTAAATAAATTTTAAATAAAAGAATAAGCTAAGTATCAAAATATTTGTACATATTTCTATTTCATACTTATGAAAATGAATAGCACCACATATAAGAAGTAAAATACTAAAGCTAGATAAGAAAATTCACTCACCTCAATTGGCTATTAGTTAAATGGGCTTACTCAAAGCACCTTTCTAAATCTTTCCTTTTCCTATATCATTAATAAATATTGAATAAACTCATATCTTATGATTCAAGTTCAAAATTATACATAATTATTAGATATGTATGTCCTAAAAGTCAGAATTGGCTAACACTTGTAATACACATCTAAGGATAAAATTATAATTTTGACTATAAATAATAAAATAAATTATTTTCTATCACATTATGTATTTGAAAGTGTCTGTAATGCATCCCTTGAGTTAATGGTAATGATAGTTCATATTTTTAAAAGTTAAAAATTTAAGATATGAATTTTTATTATTGACTCATAAAATGCTCTCGATCGTAGGATCATCATGAGGATGATAATTGATTCAGAAGGTTAGTGTATGATCATTTCTTTAGGATAGATGAGTCTTGAGTCTACGGTGTAGAGACATCGGAGTGAGAGTATAGGTACTCGCTAGAGAACGAGAGCACTGAGCGTGACCACCTCGAGCAGTCATGAAGAAGTCTACCTTCTCATCAATGACTGGCTCGAAGCTGCAGTGGTGTGTCTGGTTCTTTAATCTGAGGTGCATCGATAGTTCACCTTGAGGGTGTTATAGTTTGACTATACCATAACTCGATCTTCTAGTCATTCAAAATCTTGAGGTGTATGTTAGCTATAGCATGTTCATTGTAGAAATTGGATTGCACCAATAGAAGATCTATCTACCTTGGTAGATGAGGAGCAGCCCTATGATAATCATGAGAATCAAGTCCATAAGCCCATGGCCATGGCAGAGTGAAATAATAGAAAGAGTTTCTAATTAAGATTTTTACATTAGGACTTGAATTGAATGATTAATTCATATGACAGAAATTAGGGTTTGACGAGATTCACCTTAACCCTAATCGATCGGGGCTCAAGATAGAAGAACTTAATCACACAGGTAACTGCACCAAGAGATTCATTTTTAGTTCTGATGGATTGCCACCATATACTGCTAGGTGTCACTGGTGGATTTTGGAGCAATTAGAATGATTTAGATGATCGATCATTCTAGCTGTTCTGAATCAGAAGAGTTCTGATCCATCGAAAGGTGTTTCGATGATGTCGATGATAGAGATCATGACATATCCCATTACCATACAGAACTGAACCTAACTGGATCACACAAACAAGGGTTTGGAATCTGGTGATCATCAATTGGAACTAATCCAGTTCAATTGATTTGAATAAGATTCAATTAGGTTCAAGAAAATCGTGCTAGCACTCGATTGAACCTAACGTTCTTCTTTTAATAATCATTAAAGTTGTCTCGACTGAGCCAAATAGTTTGTGCTCACTCAGAAATCCTTTATATTGGTCTGACTGGAGGTTGTCCAAGTCAGAAAATGGTTGTCTTAATTTATGAGATATATTTGAGACAACACCTACCATTTTTGGTCACCTGCCATTAAATCTTGTTCTTTGGACTTTGGTCAAATATTGATCCTTTGACACTTAGACATCTTGACTCCATGTGTCATGCACCTATTGGAGAGCTGGTGGGGGCTTTGTCCCCCTGCTAAAACCTAGGCAAAGAGAGGAGGGCGCACGCCTAGGAAGGCGTGCGCCCAATGAGGATGGCGCCTAGGAGTTCCATACAGATGGGACTCCAGGTTGTTTCATGCTCTCTAAACTTGGGTGACGCCAAAGAGTCTTCTTTGACCAGTCTTGGTGCCACCTAAGAAAATTTTTGAGGGACACTAATCTGATTGGATCAGATAATGTCATTCCACCAATCAGATTTAGATCTGATTTCATAAAGAGCTTGTGATTGGTTGGGATGATGAGGCACTTGCATGACGTAGTAGGGTCTATATAAACCCTATCTACGCTTAGGATTTAGAGTTTTCTTCCCTTTACCCATGCCACATAGCCCCTCTCCCTCCTTCTGCATGCCACCCTCTGATCCTCTCTCTCCTCTCCATGCCCAAGAGGCTTTGGGCTCCAGTTTGGTGCGATCCAAGCAAGAGAAAGGCGATAGAAAAGGAAGAAGACAGCACTGCTGCATAAAGACAACTGGTGCTGATCTTCAAAAGGAGTTTTGAAGATCCTTCCAAGATCAGATCCAGATCTAATTTTTGAAGGATAGATTGAGAAGGAGAAGATCTTTAGATTCTATCTGAGTGAATACCAGTAGAGGCCAGGTGCTTGCATGGCTACATTCAGAACCTCAGAAAAATATCAGAATCATCACAGAATAATAGGATTACCCATAATAAGATACCATTAAATTAGATTTAATTTAATTTATTTTATTTTATTTTATTAAATTAATAAAATTAGATCTAAAGAATCTCAAATTTAATTTAGATCTAAGAAAAAAAATTTTAAAATATTTTTCTTGATCCAATTAGATCTGAATGAACCTGATCCGAGAAATAGGATTTTTTTCTTCAATTGATATCAGAGCCAGATTTCTAAAATTTATTAGATCTAATTTTATTTTAATTTTGATCTAATAATTAGATGATTTCAAATGTCACATAAGATATGATTAGATCTAAAATAAAAAATTAAAAAAATTAAAATTAAATAATTTAGATCTAAGATGTATGAGATGCATGACTAGACTAGGAATAGAATTATTCTATATATAGTCTATGATGATCATAATTTTAATTTAATTAATTATAGGTTTTAGATCTATTTATTTATTATTTTTTGATATTATAAATATTATAATTAAATCTAAAAAATAAAAAATAAATTATTTAATTTATTCATATGAGATATGATTGATGCATGTTTAGACTAGTTGTAGAATAGATCTACAAAGTTATCTAGAATTAAATTTATTTTGATATGATCAAATTTAAATTTTAATTTTTTTAGATATTTATGAGATAATTTAGATCTAAAAATATGCATGATATGATACATGAGATGTATGCAAAATATATTTTTAAGTTAGATCAATTTTTATATGATGATATATGATATAGATCTAAAACTAGTTTTGTAGTATTCATCATGTTTCCTGATTAAGGCATTCTCCTTGGCCGTCCGATCATAAGAATAAAGAAGAGTTTAAAGGCCCTCTCTTTCCATTCGATGGGGTGTTCTTATGATGTGTAGGGGTGCTGCACGTTCGTCCTTAATCAGAAATCCAAAAACTTACTTTCTGCAAAACCCTAGATCCTGAAACCCTAGGATTTTATTGTGCATATTTTATTTATGAACCCTACTTTAATTAAGAATTAAGATTATGAAATATAATTAGGTCTAAAATTGAGAATTTTTAGATCTAAGACATATTCATAATATTGGGTTCGGGCTTGGGTAGCTCAATTAGGTCTAAGCGGTTGATCAAACCGAATCAAGAGTTGGTTAGATGGGATCAACAATGCTTAAATTGACCAGCCTAATAGGATTAAGTCTGGGTCAAGATCGAGTCATATGAGTGATCGATCAAGCAAGACCTAATTAGGCTCAGATGGTTAGAGTCTGGATTGTAGGCTAACCCAATTGGTTCTGGCTCAATAATTTGGTGTCTAAGGTAAGTTTGGCAGATACGATCGACTGATTTTTAATTGGGAGCTACTCGACTCGAATGCATTCTTATCGAGTTAATGGCATATCCCTTCCACCGGTCTCACTTACCTGGCCATATTTGTTGACTCAGTTCTGATCTGAGGTGGTCAATAATCCGAGCTAACCCATGCCACTAGGTTAGTCATAATTGGTTATGACTATGTCAAGTCTAGTTTAATGAGACCTAAATCAAATTCTCCCTAAGAAAAGATTAAGTCTAAGGTCTTCCACCATTGTAGATGTGCGGACCCTTCCCAGGTTGATTGTTCTCGATTGGATACAGTGGCTCAGTTGCACCGAAAAGATGCAACCATGTCTATTAGGCATTGGATGCTATGGGCTGGAGGATGAGTTGGGCTCAATATTTCGGATATGGTGAGAGACTCAATTAGGAATTCCAATCTGTGCAAATGGTGGGTCTGACTTAACTAAGGAGTGGATCAATATTTCGGATATGGTGAGATTCATGAATTAGAGATCCAAGTTTGGGTGCACCATGATTAGAGAATCATTGAACAAGAGTTGTTCACTCATTGGCTAACCCATCACCAATAACTGTTAGGTGAGGTGATGAGTCAGTTGGTGAGACCGCACCACCCACTAGAAATCATTAATCATGGAGATTTTTGCATCTCTACAGAGAAAGTGTAGGGATCCGAGAAAATAGTGGAAGCTAATTTATTTAAAAATAAAATCTCTAAATAAATTGGTCAAGTCATAATTACAAAATCTAACTAGAATCTTTGACTCTCTATAGAAAAATGTCTGCATCCAACCCATTAGCACATATCCTGGACACCCATAGACTGATCGGACCCAATTATAAGGATTGGCTCAGAACTTACAAAATTATTTTGGGTTTCGAGAAGTTAACTCATGTATTGGATCAGGATCCCTCCCACCTTACCAGCTCCATCCATCCATTGAACAGAGAGCGTCTCTTGATAAAATGGATGGATGAAGATAACAAGATAAGGCCAGATACTTACATGTTGGGCTCGATGTCTGATGAGCTTCCAGCATGCCAACATGAAGATATCAAGGACTGCTCGCCAAATGTTGGCTCACCTACAGGAGATGTTTGGTGAACAGAGTCGCGCAGCCAAATATCAAGTCACTAAATGACTTTTTAAGGCTAAGATGCATGTGATGGGCAGTCAGTCCAAGATCACTGTCTGATGATGATCAAGGACATGGAAGAGCTTGAGAAGCTCGGTGTGAAGTTAGACTTGGATCTGCATGCAGAATGATATAATTCTGCAATCCTTGACTGATGCATATGGGCAATTCATCATGAACTTACCACATGCATAAACTTCAAAATTCTCTGGCCGAATTAATGAATATGCTGGTTACCGCTGAGCTTTCTATGAAAGGTTCTAAAGGCTCAGTTCTTGCTATGGAATGGACTTCTTCAAGAGAAAGTCTTTTGAAAAGAAAAAAAGTCTATGAAAAGATAGAAGATGGAAGGTGGAAAGAAAAAGAAGGCAGAGCTAAAGAAGAAGATCACTGACAAAGGAAAGTGTTTCCATTATAATACTGATAGCCACTGAAAGTGAAACTGCCCTATATATCTAACCATCTCGAAGAATAAAAAGAAGACAGGTCCTTCTGGAGGTATGCTCGTTATTGAATCTAATCTTACAATTTCTTTTGCATCTAGTTGGATGCTTGACTCTGGTTCTAGTGCTCATTTGTGCACTTCTATGCACGATCTTGAGGATAGCAGGAGGTTGAGGGATGGTGAGATGATCCTACATATCAGAAATGGAGCAAGAGTTACTACTATGGTCGTGGAAACCTACCCTCTTCGACTACCATCTAGCTTAGATTTAGAACTTAGAAATTATTATTATGTGCCTGCCACAAGCAAGAATTTAATTTCTATTTCATGTTTAGCATAAGAAGGCTATGTAATTAGTTTTCTTAAGGACCATTATAATATTCTTTATGAAAAAAATAAAACTACAAGTGGTTTCCTCATTAACGGTCTCTACCAGTTACATATTGATGTATTTGTCTTTAACTATCGAGCAAAATGTGAATGCCAAAACAACCCAGGGATAGTCCAAATCGATAGGTATCTATGGCACCTAAGATTAGGTCATATAGTAGAAGATAGGATTAACAAATTGGAGAAAATCAGATTATTGAGTCCATTGACTTTCGGGTCATATCCAATTTGTGAATCATATCTTCATGGCAAAATAACTAAACTCTCCTTTGTAGGACATGGGGAAAAGGCCACGGATCTACTAGTCCTAGTACATACTGATGTGTGCGGCCCATTTGATGTGCCAACTAGAGGCAACTTTTGATCTACTTCATAATTTTATCCGATGATTTATCTCAGGTATGGGTATGTGTATCTTATGAGACACAAGTCTGAAGCTTTTGAAAAGTTCAAAGAATTCAGACATGAAGTCGAAAAGTAAACTAGAAAATTATTAAGATTCTTCGATCAGATCGAGGAGGTGAATACCTTAGTTAAAAATTTTTAGACTATCTCAAGCAAAATGGCATAGTCTCTCAATGGACTCCACCTGAAATACCTCAACTCAATAAAATTTCAGAATGGAGAAATCGACCTATTAGGATATGGTTCGATCCATGATGAGCTTCACAGACCTTTCCTGATTTTCTTTAGGGGACATAGTCTGTTAACTTCTACATATTTACTAAATAGGGTTTTCCTCTAAAATTGTTCCTACCACACCGTATGAGATATGGCATGGTAAGAAACCAAGTCTGAGTCATCTCAGAATTTGGGATTGTCCGGCTCATGTCAAAAGATCAACAAGCGGACAAGTTAGACTATTAGATCCTTTAGAGCTCGATTTATAGGATATCCTAAAAAATCATTAGGATATTATTTCTATATTCTAGAAGATCATAATGTGATTGTGAGTTGGCATGCCATCTTTCTTGAAAATAGTTTATTCAAGATAGCGGCATTGGAAAAAATAGATCAAACTCGAGGAGAAAGTCTCACAAGAGCAACGAGCTAAGGATCCTATGGAACCAAATTAGGTTGAGCCAATACAATCACTACCTCCTCCACCTTGTAGATCGAAAAGAGTTTTTCATCCCTCTAAAAGGTACTTAGGTACTATTTCAGAGAAAGTAGAGAAAATATTTCTCATAGGTAATGGGATTCATGATGATCCCAAAACCTATGAACGAGGCGATATCAGATATCGACTCTGAAAAATGGCTTAGAGGCAATGAAGTCAGAAATTGACTCGATGCACTCAAATCCAAGTCTGGACCTTGGTAGATCCACCAGAAGGTATAGTACCTATTGGATGTAAATGGATATACAAGAGAAAGATTGGTGCAGATGGAAATGTGGAGACATTCAAAGCTAGATTAGTGGCAGAAGGTTATAGTCAGCACGAAGGCATTGACTATCAGGATACCTTTTCATCAGTAGCTATGCTAAAATCCATCCGCACATTGCTTGCTATTGCAGTCTATTTTGATTATGAAATATGGCAAATGGACATGAAAATGATGTTCTTAATACTCTTGAGGAAGATATCTATATGGAACAGCCGCTAGATTTCACATCCAGTGATACTGATCATAAAGGTATGCAAGCTGCAAAGGTCCATATATCGGACTTAAGCAAGCATCTCAGAGATGGAATACTCGATTTAATGATGTGATCAAATTATTTGATTTCATCAAAAATGAGGAGGAACTATGTATTTTCAAAAAGATTAGTCGGAGCGCTATTATCTTCCTCGTACTGTACATGGATGATATCCTCCTTATTGAAAATGATATTCCCATGTTGACCATAGTTAAAATATGGTTATCTAAAGAATTCTCCATGAAAGACCTAGGAGAAGCATCCTTCATTCTAGGAATCAAAGTCTATAGAGATAGACCGAATAGGATGCTAGGTCTTTCATAGAAGATGTACATAGAGAAAGTGTTAAAGAGGTTTAGCATGGAAAACTCTAAGAGGGGATTAATACCCTTCAGACATGGTATTCATCTCTTCCAAGAAGAAATGTGCCCAAGCACACCTGAGAGAAGATAGAACGCATGAGCAAGATCCCTTATGCTTCTGCAATAGGGAGCCTCATGTATGCCATGCTATGTACACGACCTGATATAGCCCATGCTGTGAGTGTCACGAAGCAGATATCAGTCGAAATCCAGATGAAGAACACTGGACTTCTATGAAATGTATCCTTAAGTACTTGAGAAGAACTAAGGATATGATGTTGGTCTTTGGTAATGGAGAACTCCAAGTCCAGGGATACACAGACTCAAATTTTATGTCCGATATAGATGATCGAAAGTCGACATCTGAGAGTCTGTTTGTGTGCAATGGTGGTGCTGTCAGTTGAAAGAGTTCCAAGCAAACTGTGATAGCAGATTCCACCATGGAAGCAGAATATATCGCTGCATCAGAAGCTGCGAAGGAAGGCATTCTGGTATAAGAAGTTTGCTGCAGAAATTGAAGTAATGCAATCAGATGCCATTCCTCTATACTGCGACAACAATGGCACCATAGCCCTTGCTAAGGAGCCGAGGTCTCATCAGAAATTCAAGCACATTGAGCGGCGATACCACCTCATCCGTGATTACCTCGAGAAAGGGTTACGTCGAGGTCAAGAGAGTCAACTCCATAGATAATGTGGCAGACCCACTTACAAAGCCGTTGGGCCAGCAGAAGATCGAAGCCCACCTTGAGAAGATGGGACTTAGATTTGTAGCCAATTGGCTTTAGGATCAAGTGGGAGATTGTTAGATATGTGTGCCCTAGAAGCCAGAATTGGCTGACACTTGTAATACACTTCTAAGGGGCAAAATTATAATTTTGACTATAAATAATAAAATAGATTATTTTCTATCACATAGTGTGTATTTGAAAGTGTCTGTGATACATCTCTTGAGTTAATGGTAATGATAATTCATATTTTCAAGAGTTGAAAATTTAAGACATGAATTTTTATTATTAACTCATAAAATGCTCCCGATCCATAGGATCATCATAAGGATGGTGATTGATTCCGAAAGGTTGGTGTACGATCACTTCTTTAGGATAGATGAGTCTTGAGTCTACGGTGTAGGAGACACCAGAGCGAGAGTACAGGTACTCGCTTAGAGAACGAGGGCACTGAGCGTGACCACCTCGAGTAGTCATTAGGAAGTCTACCTTCTCGTCAATGACTGGCTCGAAGCTGTAGTGGTGTGTCTGGTTCTTTGACCTGAGGTGCATCGATAGTTCATCTTGAGGGTGTTATAGTTTGACTACACCATAACTCGAGTCTCCTAGCCATTCAAAATTTTGAGGTGTATGTTGGCTATAGCATGTTCATTGTAGGAATTGGATTGCACCAATAGAGGATCTATCTACCTCGATAGATGAGGAGCAGCCCTATGATGATCATGAGAATCAAGTCCATAAGCCCATGGCCATGGTAGAGTGAAATAATAGAAAGAGTTTTAATTAAGATTTTCATATTAGATTTGAATCGAATGATTAATTCATATGACGAAAATTAGGATTTGTTGAGATCACCTTAACCCTAATTCGATCGGAGCTTAAGACAGAGGAACTTAATCGCACAGATAATTACACTGAGAGATTTATTTTCAGTTCTAATGGATTGCCACCATATGCTGCTAGGTGTCATTGATGGATTTTGAGAGCAATTAGAATGATTTGGATGATCGATCATACTAGTTATCTGAATCAAAAAAGTTCTGATCCATCGAAAGATATTTCGATGATGTTGATGATAGAGATCGTGACGTATCCCATTATCATTTAAAACTAAACTTAACTAGATCACACAAATAAGAATTTAGATCTGGATATCATCAATTGGACTAATCCAGTTTAATTGATTTGAATAAGATTCAATTTGGTTCAAGAAAATTATGCTAGTATACGATTGAGCCTAATGTTCTTCTTCAATAATCATTAAAGCTTGTCTCGACTGAGCCAAATGTATTTGGACTCACTCAAAAACCTTTACTTGGTCTGACTGAAGCTTGTCCAGGTCAAAAAAGGGTTGTCTTAATTTATGAGATAAATTTGAGACAACACCTACCATTTTTCGTTACCTGCTAAATCTTGTCTTTGGACTTTGGTCAAATGTTGACCTTTGACACTTAGACATCTACCCATGTGTCATGCACCCATAGAAGAGAAGATGGAGCTTTGTCTCCCTACTAAAAGGTAGAAAGGAAGGGGGTGCACACCTATGGAGGCGTGCACCCAATAAGGATGATGCCTGGAGTCCCATACAGATGGGACTTTAGGTTACTTCATGCTCTCTACTTGGATGGTGGCAAAGAGTCTTCTTTGACCAGTCTTGGCACCACCTAAGGAGGTTTGTGAGGGACTCTAATCTAATTGGATCAAATAATGTCATCCCATCAATCAGATTTAAATCTGATTACATAAAGAGCCATGATTGGTTGGAATGATGTGGCACTACATGGCACAGCAGGATCTATATAAATCCTATCTATGCCTAGGATTTAGAGTTTTCTTTCCTTTGCTTATGCCACATAGCCCCTCTCCCTCCTCCATGCCACCCTCTAATCCTCTCTCTCCTCTCCACACCTAAGAGGCTTTGGGCTCCAGTTTGGTACGATCCAAGCAAGAGAAAGGCGACAGAAAAGGAAGAAGGCAGCACTGCTGCAAGAGACAATGGCTGATCTTCAAAAGTCATTTTGAAGACCTTCAAGATCAGATCTAGATATGATTTTTAGATGATAGATTGAAAAAAAAAAAGATCTCTAGATCCTATCTGAGTGGATACTGATAGAGGCCAGGCATTTGCGTGACTACATCCAGAACCTCAGGCAAACATTAGGATCATCATAGGATAATAGGATTACCCATAATAAGATATAATTAAATTAGATTTAATTTAATTTAATTTAATTTAATTTATCAAATTGATAAAATCAGATATGAAGAGTCTCAAATCTGATTTGGATCTAAGAAAAAAATTTTGAAATATCCCTCTTGATCCAATTAGATCTGAATGAACCTGATCTGGAAAATAGAATTTTTTCCTTCAATACTTTGCTTCCAAACTCTCACTTTAGTCTTTTAACCATTACCTCTTACTTTATCTTGTTTGCTTTAGCTTAGGTCTAACTATACTTAACATAAATTCAAAAATTTTCTAAAGTTCAGTCATGGTTTTATCCTTACAAATAGTTCCAAATTCAGTCAACACAGTTCTAATTACTTACTAAACCATTCGGCAGTTCCTAGTAAAGTTGATAGCATAATTCATCCTCCAACTCAAGTTTAATTGCCTAATTTTACTTTACTACAATATCTCATCTAATAACACTACTTAAATGATTAATTCAAATCTAATTTAGAGTTTAAGAACTTTACCTCAAATTGCTACAATCCTGTAGAAGTTCTAAAACCAACTTCTCTCTTTCCATTTGCTAGCAGCTTTTCTTCCTCCAAATCAGTTTATTCCCAAACCATCTCTTTTTCCACTGAATCTTATGAATTTATAACCAAGAACTCCTCCTTCTTTGGCCCTCTTCCTCTCTTTTCTAGCTATTCTAACCAAGAAACTTCCAGAAGAAGAAAAGAGAACAGGTGGCTTTTATTTTAGAAGAAACATAAAATTTGCTAGGTGTCATCCAATCAAGAAGCCAATACATCCCTCTCTCTCTTCTAACTGTGGCACACTCCAAGAAAGCCAGGTTTTAAGTTATTTTTCCAAAAATTCATTTAAAACACCACTGCTCTTCTATTTCCGCTGACCGAGCTGGCCTAGTCCCAAATCGGGTCCGCTCGAATATCATCCAGGTCAGCTCGATTATAAGGCAGGTCAGCTCTCTCAAAAAAATTAGAAAACTCACTTTGTAGCCTGAGACTCACGTCTGCTTGAACTTTAGGATTTCAGAAATTCTATTCTCATACTCTGCTCACAGTTTTACTCAATATTCTGCTTATTTATATATATATTTTTAAGTTAATCTTCATTAACTTTAAAACATAAATATAAATAAGAAACACCCCTACCAAAAATCAATAAAAATATCAGAAAAGTCAAAATCCTTAAGAATAAGGAACTAAAATTTAGGTTCTAGTTTAAATTATCCAAAATCAAAATTTTTATAACTTTCTTGCTTCTGAACGAACAGATTATAGGATCTCTAAATTTTATTAAAAATTATTTTACAACTTACTAACACCTAAAGATCAATTATCAGAATTTTTTATTTCAAGAAAATATATATTTTATATAGCCCTTCTTATAGGTGCTAGCTCTCTGATTTAGAAAATTTTTAGAACTTGAAATGGTAGATAACTATAATTTGCACTAAAATAGCTTTCAATCTTTGGCAAGATAAATTAACTACATACATAAATATAAATCTTTTAATTCATCCTTTTTTTGATCCGAGATGTTATAATTATAGCTAGAGGCTGCACCATGACAGACCTATAAGCAACACTATTCTGACTATGATAGATGGATTACTAATAAGAGATGGTGGAGTTCTATACTCTCATTGCATCATGCTTTTTTTTATCTCTCTCAAAGGAAACTAAACCCTTTCTCTGGCGCCAATCTATTGCCATAAAGCTCTAGAAGATCGCTGATGTGGTTGTAGTTAGATATTGCTCGGATCTATAATGCTGGAGGGTACTTGCAAATAAAGTCCATACTCATCGATGTTGTTTTAGTAGGAGACCTTCCAATGCTTGAATTAGCCAGAGATTTGAAAATAATAGAGAGAAAAGAAGATGAGAGCTAGAAGAGTGGAGAATCTTCTCCTTCACCATCTCCTTGCTTGTGCCGACCTCTTCTTTCTTATCTAAGGGTCCCGTTTGTACCACTTTTGTATGGAGATTGAGCCCGTAGGCCACTAGTTGAAGTATATGAGTTTATTAGACCTAGCACTACAGGCCGTTCAACTATATTTTGGCCTTTTTGTTGAGGGTGAAATATCTCCCACTTCCGCTAAGTGGAGGTTGTTAGACATAGGCATTGGTGCAAATTTTACCCACATAGGTGGTCGAGTTGGGTGTTATGGGTCTGCATTTGGTGTCACTTCACCATGTTAACTTTGAGGCACCTTAATGGAGATGTGGTCCTGATCGGCGGGTCTCTCCTATAATAGCTATGACCGCCTCTATTAGGACAAATCAACACCTTGGAGCTAGCATCCAATGCAAATGGCCCTCTATCAATGGGTTAAAGTTATGAAGATGCATGAATAATGAAATCTTATCGATTACAAAAATGACCCTATCATAGGTTATAGTTACCTTAGCACAAGAAATTCTATGTGCATTATTAAAAAAATGATATAGCTAATATCAAGTATTTGATGACTATGATTGTTTTTTTTTTTTATTGCACTTGATTTTTTTTTTTTACATACCTACATGATTGATGCATACATGATTGGATTGTTATTATGTAGTTTGTTATGTTATTATGACTATTAAATGCTTTATTTTATAGTAAAAGTTTGTCTTATAATTGATGCATCAAATCATATAAACTTTATGCTTGATTTAGTACGATGCTACAAGGTTACTTACTAAGTTTTGTAGTGCGTCCTCTCTTTTTTTTTTAATAGATGAATAAGGTTGCTAAGAGCAGGAAGGGATAGTTAAGCAACTTCGAGAAAATAAGCTACAAAGCAAATAATAGGCTAATAAATAGTTTGTAACTATGAAATAATGAGCATGTAGCTTTGAAGATTTATGTTAGATGCTCTGTACCCGCACCAATTTTTTTAATAGATGGAAATAAATTTTACATCACATTTATTATTGTATAATCATTCATAAAGATTACCTTTTTGGGGTTTATGTTATTATCTTAGAAACTTTTTTGGAGCAATCAATTATAACTCTCAAAAAAGAAATGGTCATAGAACAATCTTACACAGCCAAAAAGACCATCTTAGACTATTTAACTAAGGTAGAAATATATAGAAAAGAACCAGAATGATGGGACAAACTAAGTCCATCATCCTACTTACCTACAATCTCATTCCCAAGTGTCCTAGAATTATCCATTCCTTTTAGCGGAAAGAAGGAACAAGCTGATGAAATAATGGAATTTATAGAGACTTTTCAAAAACCATAAATAAATAACATACTAGAGGAAGCTAAACCTATAATTCTTTTTCAGGATTCATTAAATTCCTATCTAGCTCATTTTGGAGTGGACAATTTTGATGAAGATGGGTATATTATAGATGACCAAGTAGATATGCCCTATTCCAAAATCACTCCACTTTGGATCGAAAAATTTGAGCCATAACCTAGCCCATCAATAGCTCTCTTATTAAGACCACAAACTATTCTAGAATTGAAACTATATCCTGATGCATCCATTGACATTCTATCAATAATCCCCAACCAGGAAGCCCAATTTATAAGTATTCTAGAAGGACATAAAGAAGCTATTGGATGGGATATTATTGAAATAAGAGATAATGATTTTAAGACTAATTTTTCTATATTTGGCACTACCTTTGAGGATGGCCTCTAAAATCTATCAATAATATTAAAATGATATATGGAGATAAATTTAAAATTAATTAGAAAAAAGTATCATACTTTAGATCAGAAAAAAGTTGATGCTAAGATATATCTAAACCACCACCCTTGATTTCGGCCCAACCAATACAATTTCTTCCTGATCATCATAAAAATTATGATAATTTTAGATTTTGGTATAACATGCTTGCTCAAAATACTCTATTGGTTCGGGCTAAGTCTAATCATTGTAGAGCATTCTATGGATGTTTTATTGTCATGATGACAAGGCCTCCTAATTGGCTCTATGTTTTTGGAAACCTGAGGAAAGTACCAAGTTAGTTATAGATGAGATTCCTTCAAAGGGTCTAACTGAAGACATTAAACTTAGCGCTTAATCATTGGGAGGCAACATAGATTTTGCATTTAAAATTTTTTCTTACCTTTCTTTTAAGTTTAAGACTAAGTTGTGGGAGAACTATAGATCCATGGTAGATGAAAAACAAATAAAGTCCAAACCGAGCCTAGAAACATATTAAATTAGGTAAACTCTTTTTATTTTCTTTTTTTTTTATCTATCATACTCTAATTTTTTCCTCCATTGATGATAATGAAAAATAAGTTGGGAGGGAAGGTAAATAAAAATAACTAAGTCTTCGATATGGTAATACTTAGTCTTATGTATTTGCTTTTGTGCCAATTTGAAGATAATCGAGCATTTTAATCAAATGATTGATTAATGATAAGAATGCAATATTATCATTAAGACACCATGTTTATCGGTTTAATCTGATTTCTTAAAATAATTAAAAATACGTAAATAGCAGTGAATCGGATCAAATCCATAAGAAAGATAGTATTTTAGATTTAAAATCTTTGATTTTTAAAAATAAAAAGAAAAATATTTAAAAATAGAATTTGAAGTCAAAAATTAAAAATTAAAATTATAAAGTAAAAATTAAATTATGCAGAAAAGTAAACTTGGTACTAAGATCTACTAGTTAGATCTTAGCATATACTTACAGTAAAATAAAGAGCAATAATTAAAGTATAAAAAATAAATTATAATAAAAATAAAGAGTATAAAATTAAAGAACATAAAAATAAATATTATATTAATTAAAAATTTATAATTTAAATACATAAAATTTTAAAAAAAATTAAAATAGGCTGATCTCTGATCTTGGATTTGCATCGATAGAAAGATGGTGTAGAAGTCCAGCTCTTCTTCTCGACACCTATTGCTTTGAAGTAGCCTCTAATCCAAAGCTCGGCTCTATCCTATACCAAAGCTTCATCTTGACCAAAAATAATGAATTTTGAAGGCCTCGGGTCTTATTTATAGGTGTTAGAAGGCTGGAGAGTTTTTCTATAGTCAATGTGGAACTAAAGAACATTTTAATCATCAAAATAGGAAGAAATTTGAGTAAAATTTGGATTAAAAAGAGTTTTGAATGAATTTTATTGCTTTGGATGAAATCTGGTCATCAGATATGGATCAAATAGTCCAAAAAATGCCAAAATCGAATGTGTATCAGTCCATATCAAGTCGGATTAAATTCTGGCCATCTGATTACATTAATCAAGAGAAAATCTGACCGTCAGATCGAGTTCTAGGTGTATTAATCAAGTTGGGAGATTTCTGGACCATTGGATCATCTTCTGGGTTGAGTTGCCGTCGGATGGTGTCTAGAGTTTGAATTAAAACTAGAACCAACCACTACTGACGGATCTTGACCTTAAGCAACCACAGCCGCACGATCGCATACTTACTATTTTCATGGACCGCATGGACCGACTGCACCATACTCCATAATCAATCAACACCTCCTGTCGTCAAGTGAAAAGATCAAAATGACCTCTAAGCTGCGATAGATTTTCTATAAATCCTTTAAGGGTCTTGGTCCACCACGTATCGCTCTGTGATTCATCGATTGTCGCTGAGTTGGCTAGGCACGTTTGGATGTGCCGATTAATATGGCACGACAGCTTGAGCCGACTGAGCCGTATGTTATTTTTCATTTAATTTTTATTTATTTTATTTTTTTATAAATTTATATCTTCTCCGTTTTAGCTCTATTTTGCTCGAAACTTATTTCGTTGTGATAAAAAAATAAACTCTTTTTATTGATAATAATATTTTATTTTTATTATTATTTTTAATTAATAAAAATATTAATTTCTTAAAAATATGTATAAATTAATTTTTAATTTTTAAAAATAAATATAAATTAATTAATAAATTAATATTTTTATTGATAATTTTTTGGTACTTATCAATTAAATTTAAAATTTTTTTAAAATACTAAGGATTCAATTATTAAGAAAATTCAATAAATGATCAAATCTCACTACTACAAAATAGGGCTACAGGAGTGGTTGGTAACTACTACCGTAGCCTAAAAAATCACTATCATAGACTATGACAACGATTACCTAACCACTAACATTGCGGCCATTATCATAGATCTATGACAGTAGTTATTACAGTGGTTAAGCGAACCACTACCATATGCAGCTTATGATAGCGATTTTCAAACCGCTATAATAGATTAATCTATAGCAGCGGTTTTGTAACCGCTACTATAGTTTGATCTATGATAGCAGTTTTTAACCACTATCATAGCTCTCTATAGTAGCGATTACAAAATCGCTGCTATAGATCTATGGCAGTGATTGGCATGAAGCCTATGACAGCGATTTTGTAATTACTATCGTAGCTTTTAAATAATAAAAAAATATAAATTTTATATTTTTTTATCTATTAAATGTAGTTCAATAATATAAAAAAATATTATAAATATAAGAATATTTATGAAGTGCTTAAATTTTATTACTGAATAAAATTTATTATAATATTTTTTAAAAAAATATATCAAAAATTTTTTGAATCTACATCATTGTCATCACTAGGAGCTGGAGCTGGAGCCAAAGCTGGAAGGGCTGGAGTTGGAGGGGCTGGAGCTGTAGGAGCTAGAGCTGCATTACCAGCCAACATGTCCTCAAGGTCTACGAAGTTAGCTTTAAAATGCATGCTGAGCCTCGTCACCATGGCACTCAAAATGCTCTCCAGATGAGATATGTGCTTCTCAGCATGAGCAACCCGTGCCATAGCCTGATCTACCCATACCGTAACCTGAGCTATCTGCGCCAATGCCTCCTCAAGCTGCTTCCGACTGACAACACCGAAAGCATATGAAGGAATACTCGTCTTAAACTAGTAGCTCGTTAGCATATGTCTGGGCCTGCATCGGATCCTCCCAGAGTGCTTTGGCCCCAAAACCTGAGATAGATGGTCATGGGGGCTAAAGATGTCGGGCCCTCGCTCATGAGTGCATCTAACTACTCCTATAATTATAAATTCAACTAAAATTTTATAAGAAATATTATAATACTAATCATACTAATATATTTATTACTTATAAAATTTTTTTCGATCACGGCATTCATCGATCTGTCCTTCTTATCCATACGGTTGGATCAAAAGATCTTACTACGACTGGACATCATCTCATCTCTTATCAGCTACAACAATAGATTAGTTTATTAAAAATATTAAAAAATATCAATTTAAGCAGCATTGCTAATAATGTTGCTTATCAAAGCACGTATCTAGTAAGAAAAATAAGCAATATTTAAAAAATATTGCATTGAAAATCAATGTTAAGATTTGTAAAAGTTTATTTTGGTTAATCTAGATGATTATTCTTTCTGATATATCTACATGAACAAGTTAAGCTCGTCGTAGATATCTGATAAATTATAGTACATGACATGAAGGGTTTTCTTTCCCACCAAGCAGAGTTGCACCGCATACCAGGCATTTTGGTCTATGTGAGATGGTGTTTCGGTGCCATCGTGATCCATAATGTTAATGAACATTAATCTATTGACCAGCACAGTAAAGGATCAATTACGGTCGCTGACACGGCATGGCCCAAGACCGCCAACATGGCCCAAGCCATCCACGATCATCGATACGACATGGCCCAAGGTTGCCAGCATGATCTAGTTCAGATCCCACCGGCACGATTCAGAATCAACAGGCAGGAATTCTCTTACCCACCGACATGACCCACGATCGATAGATAATTATAATATTTATAATATTTATTATAAATATTATAAATATTATTATAAATATTATAAATGATTAACAAATTTTACTATGAAATTTAAAAGAATAAAATCATACCTGTGGCTATGGAGAGGGGATCACATAGAGCTTCGAGGATCGTCGACGATGGTGCTAGAGGAAGACGACAACGCTAGAGATAGTCTACGAGAGAGACACAAGATAGTGAGATATAGAAAGAGAGAAGAAAGAGAAAGAAGAGAGAGAGAAAGAAAGAGGGAAGAGAGAGAAAGAGAAAGAGGGAAGAGAGAGAAAGAGGAAAGAGAGAGAAAAAGAAAGCAAGAGGAGGTAGATTGGGCCGGGGGAAGAGAGGAGAGAAAGAGAGAGAGCAGAGAGGGGTCGGGCCGACGGTCGGGCCGATTGAGGAAGAGAGTAGAGAGAGAAGGGAGGGGCGGATCGTGCTAAGGGAAAAGAGGAAGAGGGGGAGGTGGCGGACGAGCCGATCGGGAAAGGAGAGGAGGGGAGGTGGTGGGGCCGGCGGTTGAGGAAGAGAGTAAAGAGAGAGAAGGGAGGGAGCGGATCAAGCCGAGGGAAGAGGAGGGGGAGGTGTGGTGGAGCTAGCGGACAAGCCGATCGGGAAAGAAGGAGGGGGAGGGAAGGTGGCGGGGCAGGCAGACGAGTCGATCGAGGAAGAAGGAGGAGGAGGGAAGATGGCAGGGTCGGCGGTGGAGAGGATGGGGAAGAAGGTGGAGGAGGGGGAGGTGGCGGAGCCGACAGCCGGGCCGGTCGAGAAGCCAATAGGAGGTAGGGGAGGAGGTGGCGTTGCCCAAAAAAAGAAATAAAGGAGGTGGAGCCTCACCAGCAGCGGAGAGGAGGGAGAGAGAGAGAGATCTAGAGTAATCGATGGAGGAAAAATCAATTTGGGGGCGGGCTGGGCAAAAATAACCTAACCTATGATAGCGATTTTTGATCCATTGCCATAGATCCAATTACTGAGGACCGCTATCATAGGTCTATGGCAGCATTTTTGAAACTACTGTAATAGATTTATGGCAGCGATTAGGCAGCGATTCTCAGTAACCACTATCATAGGTTGAAAATAATTTTTTTATTTTTATTTTAAATATTATATAATTTTAAAATTTAATGTCCATCTTCAACATTCATTATCTAAATAATTACTATTAGAGTATCATCATAAAAGACCATCTCGATCCGATGGCCCTAGCTTTATCAATCAGAAAATTTTGATTTTAACAACCACGAATGACGATATGATGATCTGATAGATGGAGAACTCCAATGGATCCAAAAATCTACAACGATGATCTTGGTGATATTTTAGCATACTATCAAAGTTTTACTTCAATCAGATATCATTATCATGATCAATTTAGTATAGAATAATTTCGATTGTTAAATGATAAATGAGTGGTCAAAGATCCAGACGACATCTGATTATGAGATAATTTTTTCATAAACGATCTTGGCTACTACTTTAATCATTTTTATGGTGGTGATCATAAAATTCAACTCATGGATTTAAAAACGATCCAAAACTATACGTCACTTGATACCCATTTTTAAAGTTCATTGGTATTATGCTCGTGCTTTTGCAAGATCTGCTTAACGTGAATAGTTCATACAAAAATGATTTAAATTTTATAATCATCATCATATAAAATAATTAAAATTAAAATTAAAATTATTTAATTAAAAAATTATCTCATAATTAGATATCGTTTGGTCATTTGATCGTTTGTTTCTCATTTAACGATCAAAATTATTTCATATTAAATTAACCATCATAACGATATCCGATTGAAGTAAAATTTTGATAGTACGCTACAAACATCATCGAAATCATTGTTATAGATTTTTAGATCCATCGGTAGTCTTCATCTATCAGATCATCGCGTTATCATTCATGATCGTTGAAATAAAATTTTTTTGATCGATGAAGCTAGGGCCATCGAATCGAGGCAGTCTTTTGTGACGATACTCTAAAAGTAATTATTTAGATAATAAATGATGAAGATGAATATTAAATTTTAAAATTATATAATATTTAGAGAAAAAATATGAAAAAAAGATATGGCAGTGATTATATTCAACCGCTACAATATGTTGGGCCTACGACAGCGATTATGCTATAGGTCATATCTATTATAGTGATTTTATTAAATCGCTGCTATAGATTTAACCAATAGCAATGGTTATATGTAATCGTTGTCATAAATCGACCTATAGCAGTGGTTAGATAAATCATTGTCATATATCAGACCTGTAACAATGGTTAATGTAAACCACTATCATAGATCAAACTTATGGTAGTGGTTCTTTGTAACTACTGCTATAGGACCTATTACTACGGTTTCAAAAATTGCTATCATAGTATGCACTGTCATAGTCCCTTTTTATAGTAGTGTCTAGAACAGAATAAATTTCTGAGTGATTCTAAAATCTTCTTTCAATCTATATCAATAAAGAATCTACTTTATATGGATATGAGTGAAAAATATTAATATATATTAAAAAAATAAATAAATAAATAAAAAATAAGTTTTAATATTGATCTTTCATCAAGTAATTGGATCCCATTTTTTAAGTAAATAATGATATTCACGTAAAAAAGTGGGCAATATAAAGAAGCTTGTTGTATAATTAATTTTAACTTATAGATTATTTAACTCGAGTTAGTAAGCTCGAGGGATATTCTACACCTAATGCTTTAAAACTAACTAGTTTAAGAGTCATTGATTCAAAGCTCGCTACAAGGATTAGATGGAAAGCTTTAGGGGCTAAAATATTGCACTAGCTATAATCTATGCAAAAAAAAAGAAAAATCATACTCTAACCCATACTAAAAATAAAGGATTTAAAGAAGAAAAAAAGAAAATTGGTCAAGAAAAGTTCTCAAATTTTATATTCTTCACTTAATCACTATTTAGGATGGAATTAATAATCCAATGACATATCTTTCAATTTTCTAACTAGATGTTAACTGACTTTAGGATGACTTGAAGAAATTTTTACTTATTAAACGAGTTGGTACATACTTCTAATTTTTCTTTCTTTTACTCGAGGATGAGTAAAACTTAAGTTGGAGATGTCATAAATACCATAAAATTATAAATAAGAAGTATTAAAATATATCTTAATTAATATTTATTTAAAAAATTGATGCTTTTATTTATGTTTTGCAGGAAAGATCCTCACCAATATAATAAGCTCAATTTGCAGGTTAAAAAAAATCAAATTTGATGCAAATCGAAGATAAATCGGAGCTTAAATGAAAGCCGAAAGAAATGAAAAAATAAAATAAATAAATAAGAAGCTGGCCTGCTAAGCCACTCGATCGAGCAGAAGCAGTCCAGCCCACACAAGAAACTGGCCCAACACTGCGGCCAAGCCCCGCTCGATTGATGTTAGGAGACGTCAGATTTCCACACGGACCACACTAGTCCGTAGCTACAGTGGATTGGTACTCTTCATGCAGTCTACAGGCAGGCAGGCTTCATCATGCGCTAACAGGTGGCTAAGAGCCATTCTAGGCAAGATCTGATGGCTAGGATGAGTAGCTGACCTGATTCATATTCCTTCAGCCCCCTATGCATGATCCGATGGCATTTGATGGTTTGATCAGGTGTTCCTACGGTCCGAAATCAATCTGAGCTCTGATCAAGCACTGGACGGTGGTTTTTGATAAATTTTGGCCCATTTGATCTCATGTCAATGGCCAAGAATTTAAAATGCAGTGGGAATTTGTTCCAAACTCTAAATAGACTTCAAACAGAGCTTTAAAATCTCCACTTTTTCTCCTATAAAAGGCCCTCTCATGCCACAATTCTAGAGGGCAGCTCACAAGGTCTTCCAAGCTGTAGATACCCTCTCTCTCTTCCTCTCTCCTCTTTTCTTTCTTCTTCTCTTCTTCTTGTTTCTTGTTTTTTTCTTTTATTCTATCCTTCACCTGAGGAGTTTGAAGATATCAGAAGTGAGCAGATCCTTAATCATGCTAGGCTAAAGATCTCGTATCTTAGAAAGTAAGAAAAGTCTTCAATATGAAAGTTTGTAATTTGAATCTTATTTTATCTTTTTATTGAGTAATAAAGTTTGATTATTTATCATCAATATGTTTTTCTTATTTTTATTTTAATATTTAATTTTTCATAATTTATAACTAAAAAGATAGATCATGAAAAGATATGGTTTGTGCTCAAGTTAAAATAAATTATAAAATTTATTAAATTTATGTTTATGTACCTTGATTGCACCATCTAAATAATTTATATCTATAAGATGGGCCATGATTGTATTAGATATGTTTCATACTCGATAGAATAGGTTATGTTAGAATTTGATCAAAAAAATATGCATCTCATAAGATTACATATTGATAATTAAAAGATTGCATGAATCAATTATAAACTTGAAAACTAAAAGACGAAACTGAAATCTTAGATAAATTTCTCTTCTTACCTTTAATTAATTTTTAAAACCTCTAATTAATTATTATTTACTTTCTTTTATTTTAATTTATAAAATCTAAATTAATTCTCTTTAATTTACTTGCTAAAATTTTTATTTTAAAAATTAATTTAAAATTTTATTTTATTAATTAAAATTGAATGTAACTTAGCCTACAATCTTTGAGAAAATCGATATTCAACTCACTATTATTCTAACCAATAGTAAAATCAGATTTAATATTATCTATGGTACTATAATGATGAGCATCAGCTTCTAAGAACAATTAGAAAAAATGATGCAGTATGGGTAAATATGGACCGGTTCACTAAATCAGCTCACTTCTTATCTTTCAAAGTTGGTACTTTGCTTAATAAACTTGCACGAGTGTATATTGATAAAATCATGCATCTACATGGCATATCGATAAATATATTGTTTGATCAATATCCATGATTTATGTCTAGATTTTGGAAGAGTTTCAAAATGCCATGGGAATTGAATTAAAGTTTAGCATGCTTTTCACCCTTAGACTAATGGCCAATTAGAGAGAATGATTCAAACTTTGGAGGATATGTTGAGAGTTTGCGCAATTGATCTTGGAGGCATTGGGATGATCATATGCTTTAGTTGAATTTCCTTACAATAATAGCTATCATTATAGCATCAAGATGACACCTTATAAGGCCTTTTATGGAAGAAAGTGCAGGTCACCTTTACATTAGGATGATGTTGGGGAAAAGGAGTTATTGGATTCTAAGTTAGTACAGAATGCTAGAGAGAAAATTCTATTGATCAAGGAAAGACTCATGGTAGCTAAAAATAGGTAGAAGAGTTGGATAGATAAGAAAAGGAGAGAAATGAAATTTCAAGCTAATGAGTTAGTTTTCTTGAATGTTTCTACTTCAAAAGGTGCCATAAGATTTGGAAGATATGGTAAGCTGAGTGCTGGCTTCATCAGGCTTTCTAAGATTCTGAGCAAAGTAGGAGATGTTGCTTATAGATTAGCCTTGCCATCGAGCTATCCAAGGTGCACAATATTTTTCATGTTTCCTTATTGAAAAGTATGTTTTGAATCTGAGTCATGTAGTGGAGTATGTGAAAGGAATATGCCCTCAAGCCAATCAAAATTTATATTTTGATGGGCTACTCTTTTATCTTCTAAACTCATGTAATGATATTTTTAAATAAATAAAGATATTTATTTCATCATATGCTGCATCTTAATTATTTATTTAAGATTATGATGAATCCCATAAACTAGGGATATGACTTTAAGGTTATGATGAGATCATACCTATGAGATCTAAAATTTTAAAATTTTAATCTAAAATATTTCTAGTCGATGGAACATTAAGTTGGAGATCAATATTTTCAGAAAGACTAGCACATCCTATGTATGCTTGATTAAAGGTTAATTGATCTCACTATCACTTGTGTATGATACTAATATAAGAATGTGAATGATCATTAAAGAATGAGTTCACTGAATTAATTCAACTTGAGAATATCTAATGGAATCTTATCTACATGTCAATAGATAGTTCTCTTAGTGAGAGTTGTGCATGTAATCCTTTGACCCGAGACTACCATAGAATCTTATATGCATGAATCCATATTTTAGTTCATACTCATTTATGACTTAGTCATATACGGGATGATCTGAATATGATCAATTATATATGGAGGTTATGGATAGATCAATAAGGAATCAATCACTTCTAGTAAGAAGAGATCGTATCCTACTTGCTTCAATCGAACGATGATTCAGGAAGACTTTGATCAAAGCATGATAAAAATTAGAAATAATTTTTAATATTTTATTAATCAAATCATCATCATATAATTAAAAAAAATAAATATAACAATAGATTTGACATGATTCCATATCCATAGTCATATTCGAGATGCAGGATGATTGAAAGATCCTGTTGCATGGTAACTTTTCACTGAAGAATATTTTTGATATTTTCATCAAAATTTCATATCTTCTAGATAGATATGATTTATTGCTAGACATCAATCCTATCTTATGAGTTCGATCAAATTAAAGAATTTAATTTGATTATTAATTAAAAAGTATTCTAATTGATCAAATTGGATTAGCAAGTTTTGACCTAAATCAGTTTGGTTGGGTTCTAACTAAATTAGATCAAATTGCACCCAGATCCACTACTAACTAGATGTAGAATCTAATGGATCACATACAAAGAGAATTGATCAAGGGTCTAATTGGATTAGATCATATTTGTAGGTTGAATATGCTAGCACATATTGCAAACACTAGCACCTAGATTCGAATTAGATTCGAATTGGGTTCCGATTTGGGCTAATTAAATCCAATTTGAGTCAAATCAAATTTGGCTAACTAATTGAGTTAATCTTTGGTTTGATGACCAGGGTCTAGGCATCATCTAACAGCAACCCACATGCCAGAGACCCTATCTCTTGGCACGTGAGTTTTTGATTCATGCACTTGGGACATGTGGCGCATGGAAATATTTTTGATGCCATCTACCTTCATTTATTTCATGTAAAATATGTTACGTGAATTTTAGATGAAGAGAGGGCGTAGAAGAGTCCTTCTACTAATGAATCTCTTTATTAGTTATCTGGTATTTGGATAACTAAGGAGTCCTTGCCGTCCCCTTCGTTGTAGGTGCCTCTTGGATCAAGTCAAACACCTTGAAGCTTTGACTTTTTCATGCCCAAGTTTTCCATGCCATCTTCTGATTTGGCACCATCCTTTTAAACCTTTAGATCAGCATTTGATGCTGATCAATGGTAGAAATTAACGGTACCAATATGAAAGTATTGCGGTCTTTTGGAAGAAAGTTACGTAGAATTATATGAAGAGTCCTGTTGTAAGGCACCTTTTCATATTAATTCTTTGAATTTCATGTGGCATTTTCTTATGATGGGGCATGATATTTTTGAATAAACATAAGATAAGAATAAGGAATGGGCATGCAAAATTTTTGGAGGCACCCCTACGTACATTATAAATAGGGGTGCACTCTGGGAATAGGGGTGCACTCTGAGAGTCCAAAAAATTCAGAACTCTTCTTTCTTTCTTACCACTCTCCCTAGTTGTCAAATTTTTTTCTTTCTTTTCTTGTTAAGACAAGTTCTAATTAAGGACAAAAGGTTTGCTTTAGGACAAGGGCTTACGAAGATTGTAAAGGAAGATAAGAAAAAAAGAAAGATAAGAAAGAGTAGGCCAGAAAGGTGACAGCAAAGGCTAAGAAAGATTCTACCCAAATAATTAAAATTTTTATTATAAAAATTTTAATTAAAATAATCAGAGGTGCTGGTATCTTGATCAAATCATGTGTGGATCAACATTGGAGGATGAACATGTGGGCACCTGGTGGGACCCCTAACAGACTGCTGCCGGCAATTAGGATCAAGTTCGGATTAAGCGATTAGAGGTATGTTTTAATATCCTAATTTATGTTATAAATATATATTATATGATTTAAATTCTAATAAGATGGTCCTAGGTTTGGGATTTGATTTTATGATTTCATAATTTTACTTTGAAATCTATGCTTCCATCTTGTACACCAAATCCTACAGTATGAACCATTATGAGTGGAAGAAGATTTGGCTTATGAAGTATTTCTTATAGGAATCATTGATCATAAGGAGCACGTTTGAGATGATGCACTATTTCCTAAAGATTCAGTGGATTAATCATTTAGAAAGTAATGCAACTTGGAAGCTCAAGGATGAAATGCAAGCGATGCATCGACAGCTCTTCAAAGGTTCATATATGCAATTTTGAGGATTAATTTTTTTAGGAGGGAAGAATGTGATGACTAGTCAACACAAATAAAAAGCAGAAGAAGAAAAATCAAGCGATGGTACCATCGTGTAAATGTCTCATCCCCCCAACTGCTAGTTTGGCATCGCAAGAAAAAAACAAATAAAAAAAGAAAGAAGAAATCAAGCACAATTTCTTCCTCTCAGCTATTTTGGTTGGTAGAATCACGATAAGGAAGAAAAATTGCGATGGATTGGCTGATTCGACTAGATCATGATAAAGATGGAAAAAAATAAAAATAGAAAAGGAAGAAAGAAAGAAGGAAATAAGAAACTGAGTAAGATTCCTTGGTCAGGTGATTTGGTTGGTAGGATCATAATCAAGAAAGAAAGAAAAAAGATTAGTGAAAGGGAGACCACGGCCACCATAGCCTCATCTCCCCATATTTTTTCTAGTGGATTCTTCATCTGCTGGCACCAATTTTCTCTCACCCAATTTTGGAAGATGAGTGTGAGGAGATCATAAGATTGTCGACCTCCTCCTCCTATTTATTCTCCTTCAACCAATTGCTTTGGCCATCAATCTTCTTCTCCTATTCCCCTCTCTCTGTCCCCCCTTATATATACTTCTTTATTAGGCTTGTCATGCCCTATTTTGGCCATTGGATCCATGAATGCAATGCTCATCAGAGCATAGGTAAGACTTCGATCTCTTTCCTTGTGCTTTCTTTCACTTGATCCTCCCTCTTGTGGTTGAAAGAAGATAATGGATCGCTAAAAAATAGCCTCAAAACCAATTCCTTATTCTTATATTTTCTAACCTTGCTGCCCTCCATGGTAGCTATCTTCACATCATTGTCCTCATATGACCAGCACACTTGCTAAATATGACTATAGTTGGACAACTATACCTTTTCCCTTCCTCTCCTATTCTAGTAAAGGGAGGTTTTATAACTCTATTGATCTTATGATTAATTTTTATGATTACCAAACTTTGAATAATTATGAGTCTAATCATTTATTTCAAGGATGAATGTAAATCTTTCTAGATATTTAAATTGAAGATCCATAGAAAAGATTCTCTCAAAAGAAACTAAGTCAAATAAATTCAAGCTGAAATTTCAAGGTTTAGACTTAATGGAGTTGATTCCAGAAAGTTAGGATCTGACTCGTAGACTGAAACAGATAGAAAATAGAAAGATACTAAGTTTAAGGAAGTTCAGGAGTCGACCCAGGGAAGAAGGGTTGACTTTGGCATACTAGAACAAGACTGATACACTAGCGAGTTGACTCATGAAAAGTAAGAGTTGACTCTCTTAGAGAAGATAGAGAACTGTATTTTCAAGATCTCTAGTTTGAGTCAATCCCAACAGGTCAAGTTAACTCATAAAGGTGGCAAGCTAACTCTCTTAGAAAAAGATAGAACACAAAATTTTTCAAACCTAAGGGCGAGTTGACTACTAAGGTTGACGAGTCGACTCATAAGTAGCTCGAGTTGACCACTGAGGAATTGGAGTTAACTCCAGGCATGGGATTAGCCAATTTTTTGTAGATCTTAATATAAGAATCTGGAATCGCTCTGATACCAAGTGTTGCAGAACCTCTGATCTTTAACATGGACCTGAGAAGACTTATGGCATTCTCTAAGGTAGCAAACCACCAATCACCCACTTAGATCTGTGCAAGGGCACCTCTCTCCTTATGCCTGAGGGAGGCATCCCCCCCTCTTTAGGGATTCTTCAAGAACCCTGGGGCAACAATACTAGAGAGTAGAGAGAAGAGAGATTAAGGGAGAAAAGATCTGTATTCCATCCACATTATGAAATCTTAATACATCCTGAATATTTATACATAGATATTAGGCCCGACCAAAAACTCTCCTGGCTAACCCAATACATGAAAGCACTCATCAAGCCCATGTACTCCCATGTCTTCCATGCTCTCATCCCTTGGATCTAAATTTGACCCATACATGAGTTAGCCATCTTAAGACCTTATTGGACCAAGCCTTAAGATCTTAGGATAAAAACCTATCCTAGATCCAAACAGAAAACCTCGTCCAATTTTGTTCACCACCATCGAGCCAGCTCTATCAGTAG
The DNA here is from genome assembly GCA_006176705.1 of Cocos nucifera. Lineage (NCBI taxonomy): Eukaryota > Viridiplantae > Streptophyta > Magnoliopsida > Arecales > Arecaceae > Cocos > Cocos nucifera. The sequence goes on from QRFJ01001204.1 coordinate 410,153, forward strand.
CAGAGCTAGCTCGATTGCATCTAGCCCGAACCCTATTTTCTGTCTACCTGAGATAACCGGTTCGACTACATATCCAAGCTAGCCCGTCTGTGTATAAGTTTCTTATCTTGATTGATTCTTCTCCTAGCTTTGGTCCTTTGCTCTATCTTGTCTCAGGTCTTAAGAGCACCTGCCAAGCCCCTCAAGGTCCTCACACCTGAAGCTCAAATCCATGGAGGGCTATAGACCGCCTCCACCCTAGAACAACTCCTATCCTAGCTCTAGGACTTACATCCATTCTAGTCTCATGGAGCTAACACACTGGCTCCTTCTACAACCTTTCAAGGCTTGGGAGCACCATAAATCCAAACAATCTCTACCTTGGTGCCCCCAAGTCTTGGCAAATTCTGCGTAAATCGTCTGCACCATCCTGCTACCTGTAGAGCTAACACCATCCCATCGAAGCCACCTCAACTTCTTAGCAGCAACGCTAACATGTGCTCCACAGCCTTTGAGACTTATGCTCCATCGCACTCCTTGGCCTCAAACTAATGTCCTCTTGCTCTGACCCCATGGCTGCAATACCAATCTGTGCTCCACAACACATCCAAATAGCTTTCTATGCAAACTCTAATGCCTCCGCTAATCCTCTTCAGCTATGGTGCATCTTTGGTGTTAGATATATGTGCCCTAGAAGTCAGAATTGGCTGACACTTATAATACACTTCTAGGGGCAAAATTATAATTTTGACTAAAATCAATAAAATGGATTATTTTCTATCACATATGTGTATTTAGTGTCTATGATACATTCTTTGAGTTAATGATAATGATAATTCATATTTTCAAGAGTTAAAAATTTAAGACATGAATAATCATTATTAACTCATAAAATGTTCTTGACCATAGGATCATCATAAGGATGGTGATTGATCTAAAAAATTGGTGTATAATCGCTTCTCTTTAGTAGATGAGTCTTGAGTCTATGGTGTGGAGACACCGAGCAAGAGTACAGAGTACTCGTTAGAGAATGAGGGCACTGAGCGTGACCACCTCGAGTAGTCATTAGGAAGTCTACCTTCTCGTCAATGACTGACTCGATGCTGCAGTAGTGGTGTGTCTGGTTCTTTGACCTGAGGTGCATCGGTAGTTCACCTTGAGGGTGTTATAGTTTGACTACACCATTACTCGATCTCCTAGCCATATGGAACCTTGAGGTGTATGTTGGCTATAGCATGTTCATTGTAGGAACTGGATTGCATCAAGATGGAATCTATCTACCTCGGTGGTAGAGGAGCAGCCCTATGATGATCATGAGAATCAAGTCCAGAAGCCCATGGCCATGGCAGAGTGAAATAATAGAAAGAGTTTCTATTTAGATTTTCACATTGGACTTGAATCGAATGATTACATCATATGACAGAGACTAGGGTTTGACGAGTTCACCTTAACCCTAATCTGATCGGGGCTCAAGATAGAAGAACTTAATCACATAGGTAGCTGCACCAAGAGGTTCGCATTCAGCTCTGATGGGTTGCCACCATATACTGCTAGGTGTCATTGATGGATTTTGGGAGCAATTAGAATGATTTAGATGATCGATCATTCTAGCTGTTCGAATCAGAAGAGTTCTGATCAATCGAAAGGAGTTTCGATGATGTAATGATAGATACATCATAAATTCATCAATAGAGTATTAATTTATTAAAATTGATATTAATTTTTTAAAATTAATAATCAATTTATATAAATTTTGAAAATTCATATTTATTAATTAAAAAATTAAAAAAAAAAAAAAAAATAAAAAATTAAAAAATAAAATTTTATTATCAATAGAAAGAGCTCATTTTTTTGATCACAACAAAATAAATTTTAAGTAAAACGGAGCTAAAATGAAAAAGATATGAATTTTGAAAGATATAAAATAAATAAAAATTAAATAAAAAAAAGAAAACAGCTCAGCCGGCTCCGTAAGCCGAGCTACCAAGCTAAGCCAAGCCATTAAGCCGACTCAGCCATTGAAGCCATCAGTCGGTCCACGATCTAGGCGTGGACCGCCAGCTCAGCAAATTCTGGCGAATCAGAGATTGCCATGTGGTGGACCTAGACCCCTTAAGGGTCTACAGAAATTTATCGCGGCTCACAAGGATAATTTAGTCTTTTTCGTCCGACAACAGCGGTGCTGATTGGTTGCGGTATGCGGTACGGCCGGTCCACGCGATCCATGGAAATAATTATTGCGCGATCGGACGGATGTGGTTGTTTGCGGTCAGGATCGGACGGCTGTGGTTGCTTCCGAATTTTATTCAGATACAAACATCACGCGGATCACCATCGGACGGCAGCGCTCGATCCAGGCGATGATCCGACGGTCCAGAACGCTGCCGGCGGTGATCAAGACTCCCGAAGCGTGATTTGCGGCCAGATTTTCTCGATCAAGCGCGATCCAACGGCCAGAATTTAATCCGATCCGATCTGAGCTTATCTGCATTCGATTTTGATGATTTTTGGACCGTTGGATTTCTGTTGAACGGCTGGATTTTATCAGATTTATCAGAGTCGTATCAGAGCTGTTTTGATTCAAAATTTATTCAAATTTCTTTATATTTTTACGATTACAAAGGCTATTAGTTCCATATTGCCTTTAGAAAAAATATTCAGCCCTCCTAGCTCCATAAAAAGGACCCCAGGCCATCAAAAATTGATATCTCCGATTAAGCTGAAGTTTTGGTACAAGGCGAAGCCAGGTTATGGGTTAAAGGCTGCTTCGAAGCAACGGATGCTGAGAAGAAGAGCCGAGCTTCTACACCATCTTTCTACCAATGCCGATCCAAGATCAGAGATCAGGCTATTTTATTTTATTTTTTTTTTCTTTTTAAATTTTATGTATTTAAATTCTGAAATTTTAGTTAATAAAAATTTTATTTTTATGTTTTAATTTCTTGCTTTTTATTGTAATTTAATTTCTGCACTTTAAATTATTGCTTTACAAGTAGATGCTAAGATCTAACTAGTAGATCTTAGTACCAAGTTTAAATTCTTGCATCTTTTAATTTTTGTTTTTTATTTTTCGACTTTACTTTTGATCCCAAAACTCTTCTTCTTTTTTTTTTCTTTTAAAAATCAAAGATTTCAAATCTAAAATACTACCTTCCCTGTGGATTCGACCCGACTCACTACTATCTATACATTTTCAATGATTTTAAGAAGTCGGATTAAACTGATAAACACGGTGTCTTAACGACAACATCGCGTTCCTATCAAGTTTTTGGCGCCGTTGCCGGGGAAGAAATAGATGCTATTTTTTTCTTTGATTTCTTTGATTTTTTTTTGTAAATTAATTATATTTTTTTAATATTGCTTACTAATTTTTTATTTATTTTGTAGAAAAAAAAAGGGTGAAAATGAAGAAAGCATCTAATTTTGGTAAGATCAATCCTAACCCTAGTCCTCTTTTCTTTTTATTTATTTATTTATTTTATTTTTAAATTAATTTAAAAAATATTTATTTAAATCTAATTAAAAGCCTCATGATAAAATTAGAAATCCTAACTGTTTAGAGTATGCATCATATTAGTTTTATTTTTATTTTTAGTTTTAGTTTTTTTTGGTGATTGCTGGAAGCAAGGTAAGCCTTTCAGAATTCAATTAGTTGCATGCATCTAGTTTAAATTGCATAAAATCTTTTAATTAAATTTTTTTTTCTTCGTGCATATTCATATTAAATCAAATTAAGGGCACAACCCAATTAAACAAGATAAGATGGGGATTTGATCACCCTTCCTTAGCCCACAAACAACCAACCAACATCCTGCATTGACCTAAGCCTTTAATTTTAAAATCAATTAGGCATCAACCCTAGGAACTCGAGCTCAATAGGATAAGGAATCCAAAGAGTTGAACCGGGTTAGGATAAGTCAATTTGACTGGTATCTAGGAAAGTGGTTTAGGGACGATTGGGCCCGAAGGAAGGTGGTTTCTAATTGATTCCGTTCGCTTACCTGGCCAAGCATAATTGGTGTCTAAGGTAAGCAACGGGGGGACCCCCACCGACCTTACACTTACCTGGCTAGTTGATTGGCTAATCCTACACTTGGAGGGCTTGAAGGTGACCTTGGCAGTTAGGAGCTGTCTAGATTTAGGATAACCCTTTGTCAGGATTGATTGACCAACTTGATTGCTAACCAACATCAAATCTAATTAAACCGAATTCTTCTCTTTCTTCTTAGTTCTAGGACTCCTTAGGACCTTTTCTTTAGAACTCTTTTTTCTTTCTTCTCCTTTCTCCTCTAAAAATAAAATAAAATAAAAATTAAACTAACTAAAAAATATTAAAAATGATAATTAAATTAAATTAAAATTAATAAATAAAAATAATTTTTAAAAAAAAATTAATTAATTTTTAATATAATAAAATAATAATAATAATAAATAAAAAAAATATTCTAAAAATTTTTAAACCATACATTAGGGTTACACCATGCATGGTAGGAAATCATTTTTTCTGATTTAGTTGAACTTAATTAAATGGTTGATTCATATTAAACATAATAATCAAATGGCTAATATAAATCTAATAGTCCAAAAATTAGATAAAGTTGACCTTCTTGATCAGAAAATAGATCAACTCCTAACCCTAGGTCAACAATCTTCTAATTATCAGGAGAGTTATTCAATCTGTGCTAGTCCAACCCATTATGTAAGTGAATATCCTATGACTGCACAGTTTCCATATTTTATCCAAAGAACAAGTTCAAGCTACTCAAGGATACTCCAAATTGATTAATGACCCATTTTTAAATTCATATAATTCAGATTGGAGTAACTTTTAATTTTTCTTGACATCCCAACAGACTCAGGCTCAGACCCAAATTTCACTTGAGCAAAATTATCAAAATTATGCCTATAATAATGGTCAGCCTAGTCAGTTTAATCAGCCATCATATTATAATCAGCCTTCATACCCACCTCCTCAACAGACCAATCTAGCTTGATGATAGATTTTAACCAACTTCAACAATTAATTCTAACTCAACAGCAATCTATCGCCAGACTAGAAGCTCAAATAGGATAATTAGTTGAGTCTAACATGAGGAGAGAACTAGATCAACTACCTAACCTACCAATTTTAAATAACCCACCTAATGACCACCAACCACCTGGATTAAATTATCAATCTAATGTTTCATCTAAGAATCTTCAATTTGAGAATACCAAAGTAATTCCTGAACTTAAAAGCTATAGGATTTCTTATGGACCCATACCAAGACCAGGTGAGAGAGGCTAGTACTGATGCTAGCCAAAATGAAAACTTAGAGAAATTGATTAGTACTGAGACTAACCACATAGAAGAACCCAAGCTAGGAATTAGTACTGATGCTAGTTCCAGTTTAAATGAGATAGAAATAGGGAAAAAGAGAATAGATGATTTACCCGAGACTTATAAACCTAATATCCTATTCCCTTCAACCCTAGAAGCTGGTTCTTCTTATAAAAATCAAAAGGTATGTAATGAAATGTCAATGGAGTTGTTTAAGCAGGATCATATTAATTTACCTCCAGAATTAAAACCGCCTTTAGTCACCATTCCAGCATCCATTGAATCAAACTTAACTCCTAAAACTCCATTCATGAGCATTTTAGAAGAACAAATAGGAGTAATTCTTAATAAACATGGGTCTGAGAATGGAATCATAAAATATATCCCAAAAATTAACAGTGAATATATCAATAATGGGATTAAAAATCAACATCAACTTTCTGAGATTGGCAATCCAAACACCATTGGAATTTGTCAATCCAATATTCGACCACAGGATAGTGAGCTACATTGTGTCTGGCTGAAGACGGTAAACTTAGCGCTTGTTGGGAGGCAACCCAATATTTAGTTTTTATCTAATTTATCTTATTTTCTTTAGGATAATTTGAATAAGTTGGAGGGAGAGAGCTCAAATTTTGTAAAGGCATGTGCTGGACCAAAAATAAAATAAAATAAATAAATAAATAAATAAATATACTGTTAGGTGTATTCTTCCATTTTTTTTATTACATCCTTTATTTTTTCTTTTTCTCCATTGAGGACAATGTCGATTAAGTTGGGGGGAGAGAAAAATAAAAATTTTAAAATTTTAAGTCCTCGAAAAAGTTAGTATTTAGTATTTAGATACCTGATTATGCTTAAGAATCGAATTAAACTAAGCATTTTAAAAAAAAAAAATTGATGCACAGATTAGAGAATCTATGAGATATTGAGGAATCAAGTATTAAGAAAATTCAATAAAGAGTTAAGTCTAGAACATAAATTTTTTTTTTTCTTGGAGCATTTCTAATTATTTCTACTAGCATCAAAGAAAGTCTACTTTTTATAGGCTTGTGTAGGATAACTATACATTTCTTCATATAAAAAATTTATTTTAATAAAATAGTTTTCAAGTACTTCTCACTAAGTAACCGGGCCTCTTTGCCTAAGCAAGCATTGAGTTTCGCGTCAAAAGGTGGAAGGGCAAAGAAGCTCGTTCTAAAGCTAGTCTTAACTCGTAGCCTATTTGATTCGAGCTAGTAAGTCCGAGGGGTATTCTATACCTAGTGCCCTAAAGCCAACTGGTTTGGGAGTCATTGGCCCAAGACTCGCTATATGGATCAAATAGAAAGCTTAAGGAGTTAAGACACTCAATAGTGGTACAATGTTATAAAAAAAAAAAAAAAAAAGAAGAAAGAAACATTGGTTTCCACCGAGTAACCGGGTCCCGTTGCCTAAGTAAGCAATGATATTCGCATCAAAAAGTGGGCAATGTGAAAATAAAAATTAATAAATGAAGGATGAAAGTAGCAATACACCTGCCTATATGAAAGTTTAGACAAATCAGAGATAAAAGTGAAATAATTTAGAAAAAGTTCTAAAAAATTTATTATTCTTTACTTAATTTTTCTATTGATAAGTATTAATACCCCAATGATATATCTCATTTAAGCTCTACTGAATATCAATGGCCATTTTGAAAATTGCTTAGGTAAAATTTGAAACTCTAAAGTTAAAAGGTATTTAAAACTAAATTCTTTTTTTACTCGAGGACGAGCAAAGCTTAAGTTGGGGGGTGTGATAAACATCATAAATTCACCAATAGAAGTATTAATTTATCAATTAATTGATATTAATTTTTAAGAATTAATAATTAATTTATATATAATTTTTAAAAAATTCATATTTTTATTAATTAAAAAATTAATTAAAAAAATAATAAAAATAATAAAAATAATAAAAATTAAAAAATAAAATTTTATTATCAATAGAAAGAGCTCATTTTTCTGATCATAACGAAATAAATTTTAAGTAAAACGGAGCTAAAATGAAAAAGATATGAATTTTGAAAGATATAGAATAAATAAAAATTAAATAAAAAAAAAGAAAATAGCTCAGTCGGCTCCGTAAGCCGAGCCACCAAGCCAAGTCAAGCCATCAAGCCAACTCAGCCATTGAAGCTATCAGCCGATCCACGATCTAGGCGTGGACCGCCAGCTCAGCAAATTCTGGCGAATCACAGATTGCCACGTGGTGGACCTAGACCCTTAAAGGGTCTACAGAAATTTTATCGCGGCTCACAAGGGTTAATTTAGTCTTTTCGGTCCTGACAACAGCGGCGCTGATTGGTTGCGGTGTGCGGTGCGGCCGGTCCACGCGGTCCATGGGAACAGTTATTGCGCGATCGGACGGATGTGGTTGTTTGCGGTCAGGATCGGACAGCTGTGGTTGCTTCCAAATTTTATTCAGATACAAACATCATGCGGATCACCATCGGACGGCAGCGCTCGATCCAAGCGATGATCCGACGGTCCAGAATGCTGTCGGTGGTGATCAAGACTCCCGAAGCGCGATTTGCTGCCAGATTTTCTCGATCAAGCGCGATCCAACGGCCAGAATTTAATCCGATCCGATCTGAGCTTATCTGCATCCGATTTTGATGATTTTTAGACCGTTGGATTCCTGTTGAACGACTGAATTTTATCAAATTTACCAGAGTCATATCAGAGCTATTTTGATTCAAAATTTATTCGAATTTCTTTGTATTTTTACGATTACAAAGGCTATTAGTCCCATATTGCCTTTAGAAAAAATATCCAGCCCTCCTAGCTCTATAAAAAGGACCCCAGGCCATCAAAAATTGATATCTTCGATCAAGGTGAAGTTTTGGTATAGGGCGAAGCCAAGCTATGGGTTAAAGGCTGCTTCGAAGCAATGGGTGCCGAGAAGAAGAGCCGAGCTTCTACACCATCTTTCTACCAATGCCGATCCAAGATCACAGATCAGGCTATTTTATTTTATTTTTTTTTTCTTTTAAATTTTATGTATTTAAATTCTAAAATTTTAGTTAATAAAAATTTTATTTTTATGTTTTAATTTCTTACTTTTTATTTTAATTTAATTTCTGCACTTTAAATTATTGCTTTACAAGTAGATGCTAAGATCTAACTAGTAGATCTTAGTACCAAGTTTAAATTCTTGCACCTTTTAATTTTTGCTTTTTATTTTCCGACTTTACTTTTGATCCCAAAACTCTTTTTTTTTTTCTTTTAAAAATCAAAGATTTCAAATCTAAAATACTACCTTCCCTGTGGATTCGATCCGACTCACTACTATCTATACATTTTCAATGATTTTAAGAAGTCAGATTAAACTGATAAATACGGTGTCTTAACGACAACATCGCGTTTCTATCAATAGAGATCATGACATATCCCATTTACCATATAGAACTGAACCTAATTAGGTCACACAAATAAGAATTTGAATCTGGTGATCATCAATTGAACTAATCCAGTTCAATTGATCTGAATGAGATTCAATTAGGTTCAAGAAAATCATGCTAGCACTCGATTGAACCTAACGTTCTTCTTTTACTATCATAAATAGTTGTCCTTACTGAGCCAAAGGAGTTTGTGCTCAATTAGAGGCATTCACTTGGTCTGACTGGAGCCTGTCTAGGTCAAAAAAGGATTGTCTTATTTTGTAAGATAATTACCTACCATTTTTTGGTCACCTGGCATTTCTTGTTCCTTTACTTTGGTCAAAAGTTACCTTTGACTGGTCAAATTGACCATTTGACACTTTGACTTCTGTCCATGTGTCACACACTATTGAAGAGCTGGTGGGCCTGTCCTCCTGCAGAACCTGGCAAGGAGGAGGGCGCAGCCACTCTTGGCGTGTGCCAAGTTGGAGGCGCCAAGGAGTCCCTATTGGATAGGGACTCCATCTCCTTTTTGGATTTCGATTAGAGTTCTCCTAAGAACCAAATTTGACTAGGTCTTAGGCGCCATCTAAGAGGAAATCCAAGGGACTGTATTTCCACCAATCAGATTTAGATCTAATTTCATAAAGGGTTATGATTGGTTGGGAAGAAGAGGAGTTGGATCACAGCTTAGTCTATAAATAAGACCCTGCGCCCAACTCAAGGAGTACCTGAA